>BHFT01068077.1:0-21243 GCA_004320025.1 Laticauda laticaudata
TCTGTTTATGCAAATTTTCGCCACTTTTTGGAGCAGATGACAACAGATGGAGCCACCCCCGAAATTTTGCTCGTCCGCTGTGTCCTTTATTCATATGTTTTGCGTCCATTGGCCAGTGGGACCGGGCCTTAAACAAAAAAAAAATTGTAGCCTGAACAAGTCATTTACTGTTAGATAGTCTTGCTATTACAGTACAGTATGTCCCGAGTGAGAGCAGGCCAAATGAGTGGATGGATTTAATGAAATGCTGTTCCAGCCCTCTGACTGTGGTAATACCCAAACAGATAGAGCCCACTTTCTAAGTTGTATGGGACCTCCTGATAACATTGTTGACAGATGATAGTTTTACAGACACAGGATCATGCTCAGTGGGATTCATTTTTTTTTTTACTTCCGGTTCTGTAGGCATGGCTTGGTGGGAGTGGCAGGAAAATGATACTGTAAAATCTCCAGTGAGAGGTGGTATTTGCTGGATCTCGTAACTACTCAAAATTTCCGCTACCAGTTCTCCACAACTGGTCAGAACCTGCTGAATACCACCTCTGACCATTCTAGCTCAATCTTACTACCAACTAAACATGTTGCGAAGGACATATAGAAACCACACAATTTTCAAAGGACAAAACAGCAGCTCTTGTGGAAGAGAAAGAGGCTGGATCCCCCCCCCTCCACATACACACAGAAAGGATTGATTATTGTAATTACATTTAATGTTGTTCAGCACTTTCATGTAGTTTTGTGGAAGAGGGAAACACTTAACTCTTTCGTCTCAAAAATGAAAGAAATCTCAAAATCAGACTTGGCTTTGCTTTATTTTATTTTTAAAGGGCAATATAACCAATCTGAAAACTTAGACTTAATCAATGACACTAGATTCTTGGCAATAGAGCTTCTCTGGAGTGTGTCTAGCTTTGTTATTCTCAGTGCAGAAAGACCGGTTTAATCACTGCATAATGCTTTTCTTAGCAAATTAAAATATTAATTAAAGAAGCCATATTTTACCTTTCTTCCTGCTAGTTAGTGAAGGAATCATTCCCTCTCTGCTGGAGATTTTCATTATGAAAAGTATCCAGGCTTAGTATGAAGGCATTTTCCCCAAACTTCCACTCGTACCCCAAACAGGTAGTCCTTGCTGTATGACCCCAACTGAGTCCAACATTTCTATATCTCAGCAAGACAGTTGTTAAGTGAATTTTGCCCTGATTTTACAATCTTTCTCGCCACAGTTGTTAAATGAATCACAGCAGTCATTAAATTAGTAACACAGTTGTTAAATGAACCTGGCTTCCCCTTTGACTTTGTTTGTCAGAAGGTGGCAAAAGGTGATCACATGATCCTGGAATACTACAGTCGTCATAAATATAAACCAGTTGCCAAGTGTCCAAATTTTGATCATGCAACTGTGGGAATATTGCAATAGTCATAAGCATGAAAAGCAGTCATAAGTCACTTTTTTCATTGCCATTGTAACTTTAAATGGTTGTAAATCAAGGCTTATAAAATCACTCTAACCCTTTCAAATTCATGAAAAAAAATTAGCCAGCTGTGATTAGTTCTTCTGGAACAGAAGAAGCAAGAACTTTAATGTGTGTGTTGTGATATTGTATCTGTTCTGCTTATATTATTATTCCATACCAAACCCTTAATGTATACATGTAGCCCAGGTTAAAAAAAAAAAAGTCCAATCACTGACCCAGGTACATGATTCCTTCACAGCATCTACAACTCAAAGGTCAGAAGCATCCTTAGGATGGATGAGTGTTTCTTAAAACTCAAGACAGTAGCTGTGACCTCAAGATCAAAGCCCATTTCTCTTTGTACATGTGTACGTGGGGCAGATGTTAAAAAAAGAAAGGTCAGACTTTGATCTTGTGATTGCATTACCATCTTGACTTTATATATTCTCCCTATGGATGTCCCCATTCAAGGTACTTCTACTTTCACTAACAACTCTTCTTCAATAATTTTAATGTGCTTTCCTTCAGTCGTATCATCCTCCTCCTCCTCCTCCTCATCATCATCATCATCAAAAAAAAATAGCTGAATAAATTGTTCCACCCTAGCTACCAAAGCACATTCTTCCTCAGAAACAAGACCAGTGAATGGTCGGGAGGGAGGTGTGGGTTTTTTTTTTTTTTTTGCCATCTTCATTCGNTTTTTTTTTTTTTTTTGCCATCTTCATTCGGGACTAATTAAGGAAAATGATAAGTGGATATCCCTGACTTTGTTCCTGTCCCAGTGAGTGTCATCTACTGACCAAAAAACCAACCACCAACTCTCTTTAATGTGTGATTGGGTGAGATTGAATAAACTTGAGTAAATCCCTGTTTTTCAGGTTGCCAGAGTGATATGTTGTAAATACAGTGAGTCAATTTTCTCAAGCAAGTGAGCAAGAATAATGCTTTTGACTCATTTGTGTAACTGGTTTTTTTAAAATCTAGTTTAAGGACTTGGGTGGAGAACAGGTCACATTTTTATTTCTTTATATTTATGGAGAAACATTGCAAATTCACAAACTTTTAAGCCAAGGAGTTAAGGACCGGTCCCACTGCGCTTATGGATGCAAAGAGGATGTAAAACGTTAAAAAAAGCTTGCCACCCGTTGGAAAACGCTATGCATCCCCTGTGTACTCACTGCATACGTGTTTCATACGCTCTATCCATCAAGCATCCATCCACTGCAATTTCATCCTCGCAAGAAATTTTGAGCTGCACAAAACTTTGTGAATGGATGAACTTTCCACCATGTATGATGTACATCTGCAACATATACGGGCAACAAATGTTCTATGTCCATTATCATCCGTTAAACTTCTGCTGTATCCTCTCTGCATCCTCTGACTATCCCCTCAACTCACATCCGCTGCAGCTGAAAACGGAAAGAGGGAGGAAACGAAAAGTACACGGAACATCTACACAGCGTTAGTGACACGGAAATAAAAAGGATGTAAGCGTATGCATCTCGTATATAAAGGATTAAAAACGGACAAAACATTTCTATCTAGGATGTATCTCATATATTTAGGATGTCTGGAGTATGTCTAGAGTATGTAGAAGGACACCTAGCGGACAACTGATATTTTCTATACAAAAGGGGGAGAAAATCATCTGATCTCCAGTAATGAGTCCCAGCAGCCATGGTGTAAGAACGTGACCACTCAAACCCTTGGTTTTGGTCTTCACGTCATCATTGTTCTCCACCAATGGAGTGATGACACAGTCCGTATGATAGCTGCGCTCATCGTTCACACCGAGAAACCAAAACCTGTTCAGCACTGTTTCCAAGTTTACGCTAGGAGAAGAAGGACGACATCCAACGACCTGTGTTGGGTCTGTAGGATGGATCGTGAGAAGAAATGGAGTTTGATCTGTATGACCCAGTTGATGGTGGACGCTGAAGAATGAAGACACCCTCGTGCATCATCACTTCATGAGGAAGTGCTACCAGCCTGTTTGAAGAACTTGTAGAGTGTCTGAGACCTCAGGTTGACCAGCCCTAGCACCACTTCCATCCCAAACTGAGGACCCTGGACTGAAGTCGCACTGACTCTGCACCACCTCTGGCTGTGGAAACCACATACAGACACAGCAGTCATATAGAGGGTCCTACACAAAAAGCACAGCAAAGCGTCAAGAGTTACAGACATCATCTTGAAGAATCAGCGGTGGAAAACCTCCTCCGGTGCCCCACACACTGAAACAAGGCTGGAGAACAACTTGCAAATCGTGGTATCAGAGGTGGAACATTCCCCACATCCCTGAGCAATAGAGTGGGAAGCACATGGCCTGCAAAGCTCCAAAACAACTCAGGGTCCTCTATTACAACTAGCAAGGGCTGTCTTCGTATCATCCTCTTTGCATGGTTTGATGCGTGACTACAAGTTCATGGCTACATCAATGCTTCCAGGCAGATGGGTCACTCAGATGCCCAGTATGACTGCCAGTCACCTCAAGATGGGCTGAACTGCCACCTCATCATGCGTTTTCAGATCCAGACCCCTACCCAATGACACACAAGAATGTGCCCTACCTTCATCGTGGTGATGACGCATTCTCCTCAGCACCTACCTCCTGAAGCCTCACATCTTCAAGATACCTACACCCGTAAAGAGGATCTTCACTACAAGGCTGTCCAAGATGGGTGGTGGAGAACGCCTTTGGCATCCTGCCAACAGGGTCATGATAACTTCTCACCACCTATGCAGCATGACCCAGAGACTGTGATAAGACATTGTGAAGCTTGCTGCAATCCTGCACAATCCTCATGTACACCCACTACCTTCAGTGTTGCAGAACAGACTTGTCCACCGCAACAAGGGAATGGGGATCATGGAGCCTGCTGAATGGAGAAAGGACATCAACGACAACACTGTGGATGTACAAGCCCAACAGAGCTCACGTGAAGGGAAGAACAGCGCAACCTCCTGAGAACACGGGTGCAACTCCCCAGGCTGGAGCAGTGAGTGCAAGACAGGATATAGATGAGTAATGGATCTTCCTTGTGGGCTGTCGAACTAATCTTGTCACTGGAGGTTTATTTATCCCACAACTATCCTTCTCTATCCCACAAGCATTCAAAGCTTAACCATTTTTTCAACCGTTTTCACCAAAACTTTATAGAAAAAAAATAAACCAAATCAACTAAATGTTCTTAACAAAGAGTACACCTTTATTAACTTCTAGGTAGAGCTTTATTACTGTATTAAATAAGCAAAATGAACCAAAGTTTAAAGTTGTCTAAGCAAAGATAAACTAACAATTAAACAACTCAGTCTCAATTAATCATCTTCGCAGTCACACTCTGAGTCCTGTCCGATCGGTCTCAGCTGTTAAGCAGCGCAGGGACTGTTGAGGTGGCTGTGGCTTTGAGTGCTGGTCTTAGCAGCCATTGGGGGTGCTTGGCCGAGGTACAACAGAGTGGTGGTGTGTTCAGGAAGCTATCCGAGAGCTGACTCAGTCCTGTGAGTTGAGAGGCCCTTCATCAAGGACATGGATGTCAGTGCCCATGCTGGATTCTACCAGATTGTCCATTGCATGGTCTTGGCTGTGGGGTGGAGAAAGGAGAGTGTAGGGGCTGTCTGGTCTGGCAGCTGGTGGTGTGGCATCTGTGTGTGCGATGAAACTGGGCCTGGACTGGGAAGTTTCTGCTCTGCTGTTGGAAGTCCTGTAGTCCATAGCCTGGTATGTGAGGGTGCGTTTGAAAGCCGTGATGGCTGGTACCCTCGCCTGGGTGGAGGGAGCACTACCTGGACTGTATAGGAAGCAGCTTTCAGCTGGCCTTGGGAGGGTTTTGCATGAAGTGCTGTGATCTTCTGCTTCCAATCACCTGGTACTCGGGCCTCGGCAGTCCCTCTGGTCTGGCTCACATAGGTGATGAAGGGTGCCGGCCCAAGGATGCTCTGTCCAAGTGGACCAGCAAGAGAGAATACTGTGCTGGTCTTTCATTGTGTCCCGTATCTCAACAGCACACTGTGTCCTGCTCCTCAGTTTGCCTCTCTGCTGCATCCTCTTGGGAGCTGGGGGGTGTGGGTTGGCCTCGTGGTGGCTTGCTTCTTCCCCCCATTTGACAGCAGAGCAGTCATCCTGCATGTGATCCTCCATCTGTCCGCAATGGAGTACCTCAACTGTCGGGGTCTCTGCTGTGGGCCCTGAAACACTCCTGACAAGGGTCAAGCGGCTTCTGGCTGAAAAGGACCTGGCTTTCTTTGGGCTGTCTGAGGGAAATAGGTTCAAGAGGGGCTTCCTTCCTCGTGGCGGATCTCACCCTCAGAACCTGCACTTGGCCAATGACGTGTACATCTCCCAACGTCAGTGAGCTTGACAGCGCTGCAACACTTTGCTTGAGTGTACCTTGAACATAACCAGGCAGCATGTGCTTCCACCAATCCAGGAGTACTATCGCAGTGTACCCCATGGCTCCTGCTTGTCTCTCCAAGTCTGCCTGCTTCTTTTTTTTTTTACTAATAGAATTTATTTAATTTTAACAAACCAAACAATACAAACAAAACACAAAACATAAACATCAATAAAATAGTCTTTTGGACGCAGTTTTGATCCCCGGTTACATCTTTTTGTACATGACATAAAATTCAAGTCATGCTTACTTTTATATCGCACTTCCATTTCTTATTCATCTATTTTAAACATTTTCTATATAGCTCTCCCCTTTTCATCTCTTAATTCATTATATTTAGTTTCATCTTCCAATTTAAATCATTAACTTATATCCTTTGTCTGCCTGTTTCAGCTTGTCTATTTATCTTTCTCATTAAACACAAAATTTTTCTGTCAAATGACTGATTGAGTATAATGGCTCATCAATACTTATCCTTTTGCCCTAGTTTTTAAAGCTTAACATAACACATAATTTCATTCAATTCTGCGTATAACAATTCTAAAGATAACTCAATATTTAAAAAAACCACGGAAAAAAAGTTTTTTTTTTAAATACTAGTAAATATAATTAAACAACAATCCACAGCAATTAAAATATATCATTAAAATTAATATTTATTCAATCTTCAACATTTAACACAATCCTTCTAAATAAATATCATGCTTCTTAAATGGAACATTTATAGATTTTGCTTAGGTTCCTTCCCCCTATTTCACTTATCGTTTAAAATATTTATTAAAAACAAGAACATTTCGCTAAGTTACATTAAAAAATATTTGTCCCATTTTGTAATCATATATTATTCTCAATTCTTGTAACATTAATTTCAAATACAGATAGCAAACCAACAACAATCTTATGTACCTTGCAGAATCTCTTTTCATTATATGTTTACCCATTATCTCTAAATAAATTTCTCGTGTTCTTGTACATCTTTGTTTCAAACCTTCTGTAAGCTTCTCTTCTTCTTTCCTCCTCTTGCTTTTCTCCACTCTAGACCTTTTTACCCCCTGTCTCTTAATCTCCACCCTCTTGTGTATTCTTCTTTCTGTGCTTTCGATGTTTGTGTCCATCTTTTCACTTGTTTTCCCCCTTTTTGGCTTTTATTTTTTAGTCGTTAAATTTCTCCATTCTCTTTCTCACCTTTTCGCCCTTTCTCCCCAAATAAAGTTGCTTGTTCATATAGGGATGTTTCTTCTTCATCCAGTCTTCTGTCTTGTAGTTTCTCATATGTAGAAATTGGCCATTTCTAAGAAACGAAAAATAGAGCCAAAAGAATCCTTCCCTTCTTGTTTCTCTTGTCATTATTTATAATTCCATTTCAGTCATCCATAATTAATGCATTGTAAAAAAAAAAAAAAAAAATTAAATGACCAGAATGATTTTAATCATTCAAATAAGAATTTTCCCAAAAAGTCCCAAAGTCACCAACAACCAAAACACTTTTTTTCATTTTAATGCTTCAAGAAAACTTCAAATTCTTTTGACCTTACAATCCATCTGATAGAAATAGCCAATTATGATCCAACAATAAAAAATCCAATAGTAAAGAGGCCCAAAACCGAAAGAAAAAAGGATAACAATAAAAAGCAAAAATCAAACACTATTACCTCGGAGTTAAAATATAAAAAAAGGCTGCGAGTAGAGATTCACAATAATATGGACCTGCACACTGCACTTTATTTATTAATCTAATGGCTCTATTATGAACTCTCTTCTCCAGCATTTCAAAGCCAAGCTCAAGTGTTGAAATATTGATAAGAGTCAGGAAAAACACCTGTAATAATAATTTTTCTGTGCTCTCGCCTCCATCTAATAACATTCATATAAATGTCTTGAAAGGAGTAAGTTTATACATTTCTCCCCATTCAAATAAAGTACTTTCAAAGCCTCTATTGGCAGTGTGCAAAATCCCTCTTAATACTTTTTCCCCCCCCAGCCAGAAAAGAAATAATATATACAAAACTTCAAGAGAAAAAGAAAGAAAAAATCAAGGGGTCTCTTATCCTAATGAAAAATTAAAAAATAAAAAAGCATGAAAATATATAAAGAAAAATCAATCGGTTACTACAAAATCAAACATTAAAGTCTCATAAAAGAAGTAGTAAGAAAGAATCCAAGCAATCAATTGACATCACTCTAAAAAACGCCGCTTAAGAACAAATTTTTTTCCAGTTCCACAACAAAAATAAAATCCACAGGTTTCTCTTTGTTCAGGATATTCTTCAGGTCTCAGCCAATTTTACAATACAAAAGAGGTTTTCTCACCACCTGACACATACATTCGCTCCACCCAGCCACTTTCTTTGAGCTGTCCCGACTTCAGCAGCTTTGGAGGCTGCTCTTTCCACCGCCAACAAAAGGCTCTCCTGGATCAAACCAGAATTTGCATATTCTCTGGGATACTGGACTGTGCCCTTCACATACCCACTCTACAGGATGAGGTTTTAGGTCCGTTAGGACGCGACCAGGGGCGAAAATATAGCTGCGATCTCAAGCCCCGAGATCGCAGCTGTAGCACCCGAGACGCAGCCTCGCCTTTCCCAAGCTGCCTGCTTACTTCTTGTGTCACGAAGGAACGTCTTGGCCCTTTCTCCAGATGGTACTCGTCTCCCTCAGCCATTTCAGCCCTCATCCTCATGCTCCTCGAAACGGTATACTGTCCTCTCTCCCTTCTGCTTCCTTGCCTCTCCTCCTCTCGCAGGGCTTCAGCTGGGCCTTCAGGGTTGAGCAGCAGGGCCTTCAGGGTTGAGCAGCAGAGCCTTCATTAGACAGGGCTTTGAGGCCTTGGGGTTGGTCCCATCACAGCAGCAGTATCTTGGCCCTGACATCCCAGGTCCTTGATGAGGGCCTCTCAACCTCACGGACTGAGTCAGCTCCTCTGAAGCTCCCTGAATCCCACCATCCCCCTGCTTGTACTCTTGGCCAAGCACCCCAATGCGCCTCAAGACAGCACTCCCAGCCAGAGCATCACTCCACTAGTTCCCTGGCACTATGACCACTGAGATCCATGCGACATGACCTCAAGAGTAATCTTGATGAATTAGTCCAGAGACTGTTAGTTGCTTCAGCTATATCACAATTCATTTAATCTTTCCTTAAATACGACACTTTACGTCTGTGTTCACTGTTGCTTTTGAATAAAGTCCATTACAGCTTTACTTACAAGACAGTTATACTTAATAAAAGCTTATCTTTGACTTCAAAACACCTGCGTTCAATATATTTACTTAATAAGTGTTGTGGAATAATTTTGACAAAAATGGTTCAGCCTCTTGCATGCTCTGTGGGAGTTAGAAGTAATGGCATAGTTCGTTGGTGATGGTCAAGGAATATTGTGGGATGGTAGATGGATAGTTGTGGATAGTAAAGGATATGTCTGTGGATTAGGTAAGGATAGCTGTGGACTAGCGTAAGCGAATAGGTGTTGGGACTACAGGTAACGATGCTCGTGATAGATCCCCAGTGATTTTCGGATTATGGTACCATCTCCCAGCTGCCAACGACATATGACCATTGTTTCATCAATACATTCATTCATTGATCCACTTCACATGAGCTCTGTTGGGGCCTTGTACATCCACAGTGTCTATCAGCTTTAGTCCTTGCCCCATATCACCAGGCTCCAGTCCCCATTCCCTTTGTTGATGGTCCCACAAGTCCATCATGCCAACCTGCCTGGTACGGGTGCGCATGAAATTGTGCAGGATGCAGCAACTTTCCACGATGCCCTAACAGTCTGTGGGTGATGCTCATGTGGGTGAGAATATCTGGAAACTGTTAGCCAAGGATGCCAAAGGTGTTCTTCCACCACCCGCTTTGCCCTGGACAGCCTGTAGTTTTAAGATCCTCTCTCAACGGGTGAGGTAATCTTGAAGTGTAGGGCTTCATAGAGGTAGGTTCTGAGGGAGAAGGCGTCATCACCAACGATGAAGTAGGCACATCTTGTGTTGTCATTGGGTAGGGGGTGCTGGATCTGGATAACCCATGATGAGGTTTGCGTTCCAGCCCATCCTTGAGGTCATAGCGTTGTATACCTGGCTATATAAGCTGACCGTTGCCTGTGCATCTATGTAGATGAACTTGTAGGTCAGCATCAACCATGGCAAAGAGATGATACTGAAGAAGCCCTTGTAGTTGAAATAATTGGACCCTGATTGGCTGGAGTCTTGCCAGGCCACGTGCTTCCATCTACTATGCTCCAACGATGGGGAAAGTTCACCTCTGATACCACTCTTCTGCAAGTTTTCTCAGCCTTGTTCAGTGATGGGACAACTGGAGAGCTCCCCACGTATTCTTTTGATGATGGCCTGCACTACTCTCTCTGACCACTTTGCTGATGCTCTTGTTGGCACCCTCCAGGCCATACTGTATGTTTCTTTATGTGGTTCCTGAGCCAGGTGGCGCAATGTCAGTGCACCAATATCACTCCAGGTCAGTTTGGACGGAGTTGGTGCCGCGACTATGGAGTCAAACGCCACTGGTCTCAGACTCTCTACATTTATCAAACATGGCTGTGGCATCCTCATGGAGTGCTGAATTGCACGATGGTCTTCATTCCTCAGCTCCACCATCAGCTTGCATACACTCCCATCCAACCTCCCCACTCTTTCCATTCCACAGACACACAGCCTCCTTGAACGTCTCCTTCTTCTCCTTGCGTAGAAAGGTGAAACAGTCTGAACAGGGCTTCGTTCTGTGTTGATGATCGCAGCTACCATAAGGACTATGTTTTTATCCATGTGGAGATCAAAGATGTGGAAGACCGCAAGACCAAGCCCTACCACCATGCTGCTGCCGACTCATACTGAGATCCAGTGATTTCCTCCCTTTTTTATAGGAAATAACACAGTTTTCTGCTAGGTGTCTTTCCCACACTACTAGGCATACTCAGACATCCTAAATATCTTAGATACATCCACAAACATTTTGTCCATTTTAATGCTTTATATAAGATGCATCCGCTTACATCCTTTCTATTTCCGTGCTACTAACGCTGTGTGGACATTCCGTGTACCTTTCCGCTTCTCCCTCTTTCCGTTTCAAGCTGCAGCGATGTGAGTTGTGAGGATGTCCATCGGATGCAAGAGGATACAGAGGACGTTTAACACGGATGACAACAGACGTAGAACATTTTGTTGCCCGTATGTGTCGCAGATGTAATCATACGCGGGGAAAATTCATTCGCTCAAAAAGTTTTGTGCACTCAAAATCTTCTTGCGCGGATGAAATCTCAGTGGACGGATGCTCGACGGATAGAGCGTATGAAACACGTATGCAGTGAGTACACAAGGGATGCATCGCGTTCTCCAACGATTGCAAGCTTTTTTGTTCCTTTACATCCTCTTTGCATCCGTTGGTGCAGTGGACATAGCTTTAAGTCTAGTGCTAAAAGAGATGGAAATCCAACTTTATCTGATCGGCTAAGAAATAGACAACTCTTCTCAACTAGGACCAACTCTCTTCATACTCTACATAAATGATCCTCGTGATCGTATTAAGAGTAAATGCATTCTCTTCGCTGATGATGTAAAGCTATTCAACACCACGGACAATACTGCTATCTTTCAAATAGACATCGAATGTCAAACAAATGGCAACGTTCAAATTTCAAGAAATAAAATGCCTCTGTCTTACATATTGGCAAAAAAAAATCAGAAAATAATAATACAAGTTGAACAGTCAAGGACCTTTGATGACCCAGACTTTGTCAAGGAGTCCTCATTCAAATGATCTAAGTGCTAGAGCCCACTGTAACTACATAGCCAAAAAGGCATTAAGAGTTGTTAACCTAATCCTGCATAGCTTTTTCTTTGGTAATATCTCCTTACTAACTAGAGCATAGAAAACACTTGCTAGACCAATACTTGAATACAGCTCATTAGTCGGAACCTGCATTACATATCTGATATTAATATAGTTGAGAAAGTCCAGAAACATTTCACAAAAAGGTTCTCCACTCCTCCACTCATTGCAGAATACCTTATGCCACCAGACTTGAAATTTTAGACCTAGACAACCTAGAACTATGCCGCCTTTGGTCTGATCTGAATATAGTACATAAAATTATATATTGCAATGTACTACCTGTCAATGAATACTTCAGCTTCAACCACAACAATACAAGACCACACAATAGATACAAACTCAAGGTAAACCACACGAAACTTGATTGCAGGAAATACAACTTCAGCAACAGAGTGGTCAATGTCTGGAATACTCTACCTGACATTATGGTTTCTACCCCAAACCCCAAAAACTTTAACCTTAGACTGTCTACTATTAACCTCACCCCTTTCTTAAGAGGTCTGTAGGGGGTGTGCATAAGCGAACCAACATGCTTACCATCCCTGTCCTATTGTTTCTTTTTTTTCTTATTCATATCCATTTCATGTATTCATAACCATGCTTATACTTCTTCCTGATATCTAATAATTGCTTGACAAAATAAAAATAAATAAATAAATAAATAAATAAATAAATAAATAAATGTTATGCTGACTCTATTGTAGGTTGGAGAAAAGACAAGAGCAAGTCCTTTAAAAATAGTTAAGATTTGTTTGGAGTATGAGGTGGGCAGCATGTAAATTTAATTAATACTACTCATGGTGACAGAGACATTTGGATGCTCCCAATTCCTTCCAAAATCTCAGGGCTGAGTCTTCCAAAAGCCAAACAATAAGATGCTTTCCTTCAACAGTTTTTCTTGCAAACACCGGTTTCAAATCTCATTGCAGACAAGTCACCCAGCTGAGACTGTCTCAAGTTATTGTTTTTAAGAAAACATCAGCCAACTACTTGTGATTCATGGCTGGTGATCAACTGATGAAAGAAGCACCCGCCTGAAATTTGTATAGCTTCATCATATGCCTGTGAATGCCAAAAACACATGTTCCTTCATAACAGAGTGTTTGGATTCAGACATGTTTTGCCCTATAGTTACCTCACTCTTCACTAGATCTGAGATTGTAACACAGAAGACTTTTAAGAATCTAAAAGAATTCCAAGTGGGAGTAGAAATGAGACAGAACACAGAAAAGAAAAAAAAAAGTTTAAAGTTGGGAAGGAAAATACAATGCCAATTTTCCAGCTTTTGTTATTCTTAAAAGAACCAAATTATGTCATTTTTTTCATTTCTGATTCAGGAGAGAAGTAAAAAGAATATTGTTGTACTTTTGAAAAGTGCTCTATTAAATAATCAGCTCTTGAACTCCTGAACCAATTTATGCAAAAGTTTAAGTGGATTAGGTTCCTCAGCTCATGATAAAGTAAAATAACTTAAAAAAAAAACTAAGCTGAAAACCTGAAAGCAAATATCCAAGTAATTTGGATTGCCATTAGTCTACAGTAGATTATTTTTTAATCAAGTGGCAATATTACTTTTGTCAATATTAGATTTGGCAAACAAAATGCTTTGAGACACTAAAGTCAAACAAACAGCCATTGTTTTGATACTCTGAGCATCCTGTAGACTATAAGCTACTTAATTGGATGTTATTAAATACAAAAAGCTTTCTTTTGTAAGATTTATTTCAAAAGAGATGAAATGACCTCTTTATAACATTTAAAATTAGCAGGAAAAACCAACAACTTCTAGAAACTTTATTTGTGATCTGCCTTGCTATGTTTTACATCGCAAATGCTCATATTTTGGGAACTTCATGCATAGATGCAAATATAAAAGATTTATAAGCCTCATATTTCCCCACAGGTGTTTTAAGAGCGCTATTCATGTGGTTAGAACAGATATGAGTGTTCAGGTGAAGACAAACTTGTCTCTGATTTTGTAAAGAACAGCAATAGGGAAAGCATAAGAGGACATGAATGACAGAGAGTGATAAAGCAACTTTAGAGTGTAAGATAGAAGAGTGAGTGAGAAGATGAGTGAGAAAGAGAAGACAGAAAGATAATGATAGTATAGGTAAGACAGACAAACGATTGAGGAAGAAAAAGTAAGACTGCTGTATAATGAACTACAGAAAAGTAACTGAATAATAGAACAAGAAAAAAGAGAGGTAAAGGAGAGACAGAAAAGATTGTATTCATCCATCCATCCATTCATCATTTTATTTTGATGCCATTTCTCTCCAACCAACTCTCACTGAATAGATATATCTTTGGGTGGGGCAATTTCCCAAGAAAGTTTGAGAAGAAACCTTTCCTGCTTTATTGGGAAGTGCTGCCAATTCCATGGACCAGGTTTTGGCTAATCACACAAGGCAATCTATTTGTCAAAAGGACCACTTCCCCAGTCCCACTTTCAGCCCATAGAGCAAACTCAATTTCATTTAAGGCCACATAAGGGTTGTGTTTGATGTCAAGGGGGGAGGTGGGTGTGGCTAGTTCAACGTCATTCATGTCAGGGGTGCCTGTGGTGGCCTGAGCACTCTGTCAGTGAAAACAGAGCTCTGGGGGGCTGAGTAAAGCCCTCCTGAGCTCCATTTTTGCTGGAAGAGGGTTGAAGGAGGCCATCACAGGTGAAAATGGAGCTCAGGAGATCAGCACATAGCCCTCCCAAGCTCTGTTTTTCTGGGAGACGCATTGCAGGCCGGTCCTTCGCTGTTTTCAAGGCACCCCTGCTGGCCAGATCTAAGCACCCCATAGGTCAGATCCAGTCCATGGGCCTTGAGTTTGACACCAGTGCCATAGAGAGTGATTGATGGAGATATTTCTTGCCAACAGGGAATTTCCCCAATTATTGGACTTTAATTTAGACTTCAGTAAATTCACAGAACTTCAGTAAATTTTTGCTGTCCACATTCTCAACCCAGAGTAGAGATTAGCTATCAATTGATGCCATTATCCTTTGGGGATGCCTCCTGACTGAAGAAAAACATTCGAAACTGGCTATACCCTAAGATGACCAGCACTGAACACTACTGAATAGGATTACTATGTTGTAAGAACTTCTGGATTTAATGTGATTTAGTTCAAAGCAGTTCCTAGGACAAAGGATTCTGTCAGGGTTTCAGTTTTTCATTTTAGAAGGAAAAAACAAAGTCAAATCATTACCAAACTGTGGCAAGAAAAAAAGAGTGCAACAAAAATCATTCTGGTACCAGATCCTTGAAAATTATTTCTTGGGGGGAGTGATAGGTGTGGTGGGAGGAGGGAGTCTAATATCCTCATATGAGAGCTTAGCAATCTTCCCACTTTCAAGAGAGGAAAGAAATAGAATGTTGCTCTGTATTGCCTTTTCTTTCAATAACAGTGTTTCAGGTTGGTTGTTTCTGTTTTCTAGTGTTTATTTCAAACTGCGTGCAGAAATTCTCAACAGACATACAACCCTCAGCATCATTTCCCCTGTTTGATCACTTTCCTTTCAGCTGCTCATAAACAAGTGTTGGAACTTGTTTGCATCCAGAATGTAAAACAACATAATTTTTACCTTTTCTGTTTTGCAGCTGGCAGCTTCCTTTAATTAGACACAGGAAATCTTTGTTACCTTTCTTGCTCTAGTCTAGCTTCCTAACAATCCCTGGGGAACAAGTATCATTCAGGAGGCAGACAGAAACCAACCCAAGATAATAAGCAGGTAATGTTAGAAAGCAAAAGAAAAGTTTCATTGAAGACAAGGCACAGAGCTTTATCTTCACTGATGTTCAGACTCTTCCAGACAGGTATGGAATTGAAAGATGAGGAAAAGGTTCACATAACATGAAATAAAATAATCACGAAATAGCATAGACAGGGCCTGGAAAACTCAGGAACAGGGTAATAAGTGGTATTGAATAACTAAACAATGATCAGCAAGCCCATCCCATAGAAAGAAAACATCACTAATCTAATTAATTAATGTAGACAAGATGGGTGGCACACACATCTAATAAATAAATATAAGTAAATAAATAATGCCAGTCATCTTTCCATATGGGTGTTTTGTGCTGGGAAGACATGAGACGGACAACCTGGATGAGTGGAAACTGAGGCTGAATCACAGTGAGACCAATTTTTTTTCCTTAATTGAGCTGTCCTACAGCTCTAGCATTGTCTCTCAATGTGGTGGCACTTGAAGGAGCAAGTCCCAAATTTGGGGTGTCCTTAGATTCAGCAATAGATAAGCATATGGAGGCCCAGCAAGGAAAACTGTCCAACTTTGGCTGCTGGACCAGTTATGATTCTTGAAAAAGGAGGAAGACTTCACCACAGTAACTCATGCCTTCATCATTGTCACATATTTCAACTAGAACAATACCTTCTCCCTAATTCTTTAAAGACCACTTAGAAGCTTCCATTAGTCCAGAAAGAACTGGTATGGTTATCAGCTGGCATGAACACATTACACAGAACTCAGCTTATGCCTCACTTATATCATGTGATGATGCAATTTCAGATTTTAGTTTCCCACCATGTTGACATGGAAAACTTGTGAAAATTGCAACACATGTTTCAAGAGATTTAGGGGAACTTCCGAAAAACAAAACAAACACTTTCTCTCCTTCTATCCAAAGGAAATGGGGCAAGAATATCTTAATGATATAATCTCTTTCCTCTCTTTCTGGCATCACGATGTGGTTATTCTTATTTCCCTCTTCCAGGCTTCAAGTATGGGAGTATGGTCTCAAAGCACTAAAAGAAGCATTAATTCTTGTTGTACTATGCTCTTGGAAGTACAAAGACAGTTTCTCTTTGTTGTATATATCCTCTCACATATCTCATTTCCTTTTTATAACCCTGTAGTCTCTTAATTTTAGGTAGAATTGGAGCAACTGGATGGAGTTAAGCATTTACTGGCCGGATGCCTTTCCTGACACCACATGGAGTTTTCAGCAGATACATATTTTTTGCACTTTGATAGAAAAACATCTTCCTAGGATTGAATTCTCAACATTCTGAGTGAAAAGCGAGAATCTTCATCACTAAGCCACCGTGCTGTTCCTCTTACCCATGCCTCTCAGGATACCAAGCCACTAGCAATCATAAAGCAATATGAATTTGAAAATAATGCATGCTCACATGAAATGTAACCATTAGAGAAAACTGCTGAGTGCATTATTTTGCTTGGGTCTCATTTTCAGACATGCTAGGCAAGTGTAATAATAGGTTCAGATTTTTCTCACTAGATCTCTTTCAGATGGGAATCAGTTTTCATCACATTTTTTAAAAAATGCAAAGATACTTTTGTTATACGTCTTGCATTGGCAAACCTTTTACTCAGTGAAGGAAGATGAATGGAAGAACTGAAGGTCCATTTTTAATGAAATTTTGGCAGCTTAATTGCTTCCAACTGACAATCAACCTTGTGACAGCCAACTCAATTCTTTCCCTTCACCAAAGAATTTCAGTTCTTCTTTATGTTCTCTGATCGCAGGAAGAGGTCACATACTACCCCACTAATGTTTGGGTTCACTGAAGTGAATGGTTGTATGTGTGCATGTGTAGTTGCAAATTTTTCAGTCTCTCAGATAAAAGATGAAAGGAAGGAAGGAAGTTATAACTGAGATAGGAGAATGAAGGAGGATTCTTCAGCACTTTAGGGATATTCACAAAAGAGATAGTAGAAAACTGGTATCTATCCTCCCACTGATTTATTCAATCCTTCCATCATGAATGGTGTGGAAAATCTGGTTTCCTGGAATAATTCATAGAAGAGCTTCATTGAATAGGGAAAACACATCTCTGTTTTCAGAAAGACATTTTCAGGAGCACTGATTTTCTGCATTCCTTTTTTCCTTTTTTTTTCCTTTGATCTGAAATATATGTATTTACTTAATTCCTCACTCATTTATTTAAAATAGCTGAAATAAATTTGATCCATTCTTTCTTGCAGTTCTGAAACCTTCAAGAAACTGCACAAACCTGACAGGAATCACTTACTCAGATAGTTTTCAGAAGTGTCCTTGCCTCACTTTCATACCTGGTACAGTTACCCTGGATTTTATCCTCAAGGACTATCCAGGTGATGTTAAGTGTCTCCATTGGAGAAGAGACAATTTCATTTTCTTTCCCTTTAAAGCTGTAATTCAAGTCTCTAAAAGAAACCTCACTTGGTCCTAGATAATAGGACCAATCACCTGTAGGCTAATAGCTAATATGTCTTTCCCAGATAAGCTGATAGATTGGTAGTTGAACAACTGCAGTCACTGGCTGGTCATTTCTGTAGTAGCAAAAATTTATAACATTTTATAGCATTGTCCAACCATCCCTGAGGTGAAATATCACTAATAAAGACAGGCTATATATTGTCACAGCAATGGATGGCTAACATTACATGATGATATAAATCACTAGCATGAAAATGGTTATTGTCCATTTCATTTTAAATTGATTTTGGGGTTTGGAACAAAAGCTGCCTTGGTCATCCTGCAGGGCTTTTTTTTTTTTCTTTAGAGCTAGTCAAGGAAAATATAGGACTCTTGTTCCTTTCTGCAGCTTTCAGAGATCCTATTCTTCTGGAAAAAGTGCTGGGGATCAGGGGTTAGAACATGTTTCTGCTCCTGCTCAAATGGTTATTTACAGAAAGTAGTTTGGTGCTTATTGCTCAACCCCTACGTCTTCTTCAGGGTCACACAATCTTTTCTCCCTTGCTGTCTAACAGCCATATGAAACCAGTGGGAGATGTTATCCAGAGATTTGGCCTGAGGTGTTTCAATGTACAGTTGATACCAGTGGTGAGATTCAAATAATTTAACAACTGGTTCGCCCAGGGTCTGGTTGGCTGTCATGGCAGCTGTAGCCCATCCGCATCCTCCAGTTCTGCTGCACATGCAGGATGAGCCTCCTGTGATGGCCAACCTGACCCTGATTGAACCAGCTGTTAAATTACCACCACCCACACACACTATCAAAGTGGATCCTCTGTGCTGCGCTGCAATGGAAAAATGGGAAACAGAGCAGCCAGCATGAGAGAAGGAAGAAGAGCAGGTAAAAGAAAGAGGGAAAGTGGTCTTCTCTTTCTCTTGCATTGGTCACTCCATTGCCTATTTCTCCATTGCAGTGCAGCACAGCGTCCAGGTCCACTTTGATGGGAGGGGGGATTTAATAACCCATTCTCCCAAACCGGTACAAATCATCTGAATCCCACCACTGGCTGATATCTAGGTTTATTTCAGATTTCCTCCAGAGACCAAAAGACTGAAGCATCCATATTTAAAGACAAGACTGTAGCAACCTTGTGCTTTCACTTTTTAAAGCTCCACATAGATTAACAACCATTGGCTCAGAGTAAGATAAAGTGGCCCCAAATCACTGAAATACAATTGTTTCTAAAACTTCCTTTTTTAAAGGGTATGGACATAACATCTTCAGTCCGGTGTCCATATGATCAATTGCCCCCAAGACCCCCCTGATTTGTCACTTATTTTTAATAAGTAAGTAACATTAAAATTGATGGTTTTGAGACTTGAAAGATAGAAGAGGAAAAATGACTTGTTTAAAACAGTTTAGGAAAAGATGATACTAAATGTCATAAAAATAAGGCTCTCCTTCTACGCTTTGCTTTATCCCTTCCTATTTTGATCCCATCCTCAACCATAAACTTTGGCACCTTTCCCAAGACTCCAACGCCCACAACGTACCCATGTTTTCATATTTCAATGCATTAATTTGAACTATTTGATTAGCTCATTTTCCCCCTCTGTAGATTGCAAAATAAATCCTATCTGATGCTGTCCCTTTTTCATTATGTTCTATTTAAATTCTGCTGATCGATTTCCCGATTTTCCTTTTAGAGAATATGGTCTTTGTAGAAAACCATGCTTTTGGCCCCTAACAATCTTCTGCTTCATATATCCCACTGTGGTCTGAATAGAATCAACAACAACCTCCAAAACTTGACAATTGATTTGGAGTCTGAGACATCTGAATGATTTGTTAAGATAAAAGGTTTAAAGGTCTCTCCTGTCCAGCCATGACTGATGCTCACCTCCAATTCTCAGGCAAGGGAGCCTGCTTCTTTGAGGGACACTTTTGTCCTCATATGGCCAGCTGAAAAATATACAACACACTAACCTTTCCTGCTAAAATGGTACCTATTTATCTTCTCACGTTTGCATGATACTAGGTTGGCAGGAGATGGGACGAATAATGGGAGCTCATTCCATCATGTGGTGGACTATGGGCTTTCCACTGACAAGTCCGGTTTCTTAATCACTGACCTGTTTGTAATGATACTGTGACTCACTTAGGAAGCTTTATTTGATAAAATTATCTTCAAACTGTTTCATGAGCAGAATTATGTGCATTTCCTTCAATATTTTTTTAAATACCTCTTGCAGTTTTGATAACTTCTGAATGAAAGCAGATATATGTGTCCCAGGATAATGTTGCAGGATCTTATCTGGGTCAGTCACCAGGACCAGAAGTGACCAACTTAGATTGGGTCCTTGATCGCTTCCCTTCAATATGTATCATATGAATGAATGGATTTTGCTCATCTTGCACAACCAACTCTCCTCACTTCCCCTCCCCAAACATGTATGTTTTCTAAACTGCTGGAGGAAGCTGATTGTGATGTTGGGGGCCAGTTTGCTTACCTACCAGAAAATATGCACTATATTTTGTCATTTTCCACCAGCTGTTTTATTCTTCCATACCTGTTGAGAAGAATGTGATTAGGCAATAAGCATTAAATTTACCAGCAGAGTTTCAAGAAAGAGCATAGGGACACAGAACAGTATTTGCTGCATGATAAGCTAATGAAACGCAGGGGAGAGCCACAGAGATATGCGAACAAGAGCTGACCCATTAATATACAGGGGAATCTGCTTACCTCTCAACAGTCAAGGGAGAAAAGTAGAATAATTCGCTATAGTATAAGTCTCTCTCTTGGTTTATGTATATGAAGAATTAGTGTGTGAACATTTTTGATAGCAAATTTTCATTGATTGTCTCTTTAAAGACTTCTGTGTTCCATTCTGTATTTTTGACATCTGGACTTTCTTAATGTGTAAATGTTTTCATACATATCTGGTTTCAGAACAGGTAGTCTTCAATTTATGACCATAACTGAGCCTGTCCATTATAGTTGTGAATTGTGATGGTCATAAAGCAGGTTGTGACTGAATCAATTTTACAGTCAGTTTTGAAGGGGTCATTAAGGGAATCGCCATCATCATTGGGCAAATCTGTGGTCATTAAGCAAACCGACTGTTTGCTATGGGACAGTTTTGCCACAAAATGTTAATGCTGGTTTTCAGCCAAAATGTCATAAAATGTCACATGGACTCAGGACTCTGCAAATGGTCATAAATGCAGGGTGGTTGCTGAACACCCAAAAAGTGATAATGTGACCTCAGGAGTTGGAAGGCCATTGGAACTTCAGAACCAGATCATAAGTAAAGCCCATGTCCCACTGCACCAATGGATGCAAAGAGGATGTAAAACGGACAAAAAAGCTTGCCATCCAT
>BHFT01068079.1:0-27276 GCA_004320025.1 Laticauda laticaudata
GCTATCCGGACCAAAGTTTTGGGGTTCGCGCCAGACACACCAGCTGTATTTGGTTAAGTGACATTGAGACAAAACAGTATGCTGTGGTTACCTGTTGTCCTTCAGCTATTGAACAATTGCCTTCTAACACACCTAACTTTTGCGCAATGCAATCCTCACCAACCCCATACTTTAACATGGGTCAAGTACTGGATCGTACACGCAGACATTCCTAAACTCCACTTCATCCACAGCAGGCTGCGGATCCTGGTTTCCTGAACCTGTATTTTGACTTTGGAATAAGATGGACACCACATTAGCCACAAATGGTATCAGGGCAAAGCCTCTCATGTCTGCCCTGGCTATAAGAAGGAGACGGCACACCGGAAGAAATGTGGGGGGGAAAGCGTATACTTTTGTGCAGACTGGAGCTGTGTCTCCACGGGAGAAAATAACAGGGATCCTCCTCTCAAAAATGATTTTATAACGCTCAAATGGACTGGCGAGAAAATAACTGTGTGCGAAACCAAAGAGGGTATAGCCAAAATTGTACATCCGGTTAAAAATTTCTTTTACCCCTCAAGGAAAAAGCACAGGGGGTGGCAGGCTGGGGTCACTTGGGGAGGTCGTATTTTATGGATAAATCTGGGGATCCAGGCAACCTTTTACCATCAAACTAACTTAACCCCCAACAGAACCACCAGTACCAGTAGGCCCCAAGACTATACTAACCGACCGTGAAGTGGCCACCCCCACGACCCAAACAGATATTCCTGAAAAAGCTTTGCCTCCTTCTATTGTTTCTTCTTAACTCTCCTCCACAGAGCCCCCCCCGGAGCCCTTCTTTTGGGAATCGTTGAAGCCTCCTATCACTTGGTCAATGACACCAATCCTAACCTTACTATAGCCTGCTGTGTTTGCATATAATTGTCGCAAGCCTCCGTAATATGAGGCTTCTGGGCTCATCTCTCCCTACAATACTTCCTCTGATGACACAGCATGCAGATGGAACATGGCCTCACAAACACTGAGGTCAATCTCAGGTAAGGGAACCTGCACTGGAAAAGGTACCCACACAGTATCGCACCAATACTGCAACACAACACATTAACGAGATTGACACAACACTTTCTACATACCACCTTAGTAATGGATGGTGGGCTCTGCTCTACAGGCCTTACAGCCTGTGCCCACGGCCATGTGATAAACAACAAAGGGTTTTGCATCCTTGTCCAGGTCATACCACGCATATACCTCCACACAAACGAAGAAATCTATAAACCTTACTCAGGGTCAGAACTCATACGACATAAGCGAGAACCTATCTCCACTCTCACAGTGGCCCTTCTGGTGGGACTTGGCCTAAACATGAGCAGGAACTGGAATAGCTTCCTTCGGCACATAGTATACTCAATACCACTCTACTTAGGGCGGCCATCGATGAAAGACCTGGAACGAATATAGAAACTTCCATCTCTCACTTACAAAACATCCCTAACTTCCTCTCAGAAGTAGTCCTGCAAAACAGAAGAGGACTTGACTTGCTTCTTTCTAAAAGAAGGGGGGTTATGTGTGGCTTTAAGGGAAGAATGCTGCTTCTATGCAGGACCACTCTGGCATAGTAAGGACTCCATGACCAAACTCAGGGAGGGCCTGAATAACCGAAAGAAGGAAGAGAGAGGATCCACAAGGATGGGTCGGACACTGGGTACAACCTCTCCCCTTCGCCTCACTACCCTGCTAAGTGTCTTCTTATAGGACCATTAATTTTGCTTGTATTAATTGCACAATTGGCCCATGTTTGTTTAACCGGCCTTTCTTAGATTTATCAAAAGTAAAAATAGATCCATTAGAGACCTTACTACTGCAATCCCAGAATACCCTCTGGGACCAAAAAATGGTGGTACCTATCAATCCGTGCCACAGTATGAGCTGCCGAGCGAGATGAGGAAGGCTCAGTGTCCTAAATCATTTATTTTGTTAACATCTCCTCGGGCATCAAAAGGGAAAGGTCAAAACGGTGCAGGGCCGAGTCGGAGGACTTGACTCTGTGTCCCAGTGGTTGGTGAGTAGGGAGTGACTCTGTCAGGCTCGGTGGAGTCGTGGCCTACACCCTGGCTTAAGCCTACCACAGCCTTTCCAATGAAATAAAAACAAAAGGAGAGGATGTTGGAATAAATTGGTTCAGGCCCAGCAGTGTGACTTGGCCAAAAGCCAGCACATGAAACCAGGGACCTAGGTACCTCTGCAAAAAGTAACCTGGGGAAAATATCTTAAAGTTGCCCACTATTTAGTCAGCACGCAACGCGACATACGGCAAGTAGGGAACTGTGACATAAAAGGTTAAAAGCTATATTGTAAACCAATAAATGCTTAAAGCATTGCAGCAAAATGTACCCAATGATACTGTTACACCGTAAAACTTCCTGCCTTTTATGCTCATTTCTTTAAGCTGCTACACCGCAATCCTTCCTGCCTTTTGATGCTCAATACCTTATTTGTATTTTCTATACACTTCCTTGTTGCTCAAAAACAAGAGGCTCTCAGTTTCAGTTCTGGGCGCACTCATCCCGAGAAGTCATGTTGTCCGAGTCCTTCTTGCCTCGCAGCCGCGGGTCCCTGAGTGGCCCATATACAGCAGAATCTCATTCTGCCATCATCAGGGGCTTTTTGTATTTGAGTTTGTTATACATAGCACCCAAAAAAATCCCAACAGAATCCATCATATGTGCAGAGAATCCAGCCTAACAAATTAAATACAGATTGAAGCTGACAGAATAAGACACCCAGGTTACTCACATCTTATGCACAACGAAACCAACCAAAAAGTAATTTGGCAAAAAGATGAATTCACAGCACTACAAACCCTGAAAAAATGATAACAGGCATAATAATTACTGCCAGCAGACAAAGGGAATGCCACAGTAGTAATGGACAGAAAAGACTATGAAAACAAAATTGACAGACCTACTCCAAGACTCCACAATCAAACCTATAAACACAGACCCAACCACATATCTGGAAAAATTAACCAAAGAAAAATTATAACCAAGCCACAAACGCAAAGAAATCCAAACAGACGATCATCCAAGAGAAAAATCTTCTAGATGCCCAAATTATACGGTCTCCGAAAATACACAAAGAAGGCATACCTCTCAGACCCAATAGTCAGCTCCAAAGGAGCACATTACAAAACCTAGCTGAACACTTAGCAAAACAACTACAGCCCCATGCTGAAAACTGCAGCTCATAGTACAAAAACTCATACCACTTCTTAGAAATGATCAAAAGATCAACACGTGGAAACAAGAAGAATCTGCTGTAAGTTTCGACGTGGTTTCACTGTTCACTCAAGTCCCGATAAAAGAAACTCTTGAAATCAACAAAAATAAATACCACACCTCAGCGAAAGACCTCAGGGAACTAACAAACACTGCCTACCAAAACACATATTCATATACAAAGGACAAAGATACAAGCAAATTGAAGAGCCCCTATTGGGGTCACCCATCATTTGAAACCTGTTCATGGAAGGGAATTTGAATCAGAAGCCCTGCTAATGCCACTCACAAACCCGAAACTATGGCTAAGATAACATCGATGACACATTTGTGATTTGCCCCCATGGAAAAGAAAACCTAACAATTTCCTAACCACTAAACAGCACACACCCAACATCAAGTTCACATGGAAACGGAATAAAGCAAACAATTGCCATTCCTAGATGTACTAACTACAAAAGAACAGATGGCACACTGGGACACACCAATATACCAGAAGAAAAACACCGACCAACCCTACCTCAAGCGCTCAAATCCCACCACCACCCAGCACAGATAAATTCCGTGACATACAACTAATACCAGAACCAAACGCCTGGCAGATAAGACACATATAAAGACTGAACTATGCACCCTGACTTGAAGTATTGACAGCCAATGGCTTCCAACAAAAACAAAATCACCAGCTTGATCCACCCAAAAACACACCAGACATAATAGAGACTAGAAGATCAACAGACCTATGGAACAGCTGTCCTGCCCTACATAAGAGGTACCACAGATAAAATCAGTAAGATACTACACAGGCATCACATCAAAGACTGCCTTCAAAACAGACAAAAAAATAGCAGCCATCCTTAGAAACCCCAAAGACAAAACTGACCTTGAAAAACAAGGCATATACGAGAGTTTCCCTGTGCATATGCCCGGCCACATACATTGGACAGACCAATAGAAGAATAAGTACCTGCCTGGATGAAAATCACAAAAAATGCAGTAAAAAAGCTGGAAACACACCTCCTCACTAGTCCAACACATGAAAACCACAGGTCACAACATCAACCTTCAATGGCACGCAGAAACACTAGCCATTATAGAAAACCCCAGCCACAGAATCATTCAGAAAGCCATAGAGATTGAAAAAAGACATGAAAGCATCAATAGAAGGATGATTCCAGCAAGACTGTCAATCATTTGGGAAGCCTACACTCTCAAATAGAAAAATCTCCACACCACAAGCCAGGCAAACACCTGCGCACAAACAGACTCCCTCTGATACCTCAGCTCAAACACCCCCCCACCAGGCACCCAGGTGGAAACCTAGCTTCCTAATAGATAACAGCCTGTCCTTTACACAAAGCCAAGCTGCACTGAAAGCCTCCAACACAGGAACACAGTGTTGCCAGCTAATCCAAAGCCACAAACAGACAGAAGGAAACCAGAAAACCAATTCAATACAAACTCCAAGTCAATAAAACACAGACCTAGACTCCCAACCAATCAGGATAGGCCAGCCTCAAATTCAAAACCAAAGGCTGTGAGACCCACATCCATACAGAAGCCTGAGGATGGCAGTTGAGATTCTGCTCGAAATGTCGCTAACAACTTTAAAAGCATACAATGACGTGGGATAATACCCGAGGGAAGCTACGCTCCAAAGCAGAGTCATATCATATATAATATATATATGTGTGTGTGTGTGTGTGTGTGTGTGTGTGTGTGTGTGTGTGTGTGTGTGTTTTAAGCTTTCGCGGGTACTTACATGTGTCTGTTTAGCTTCCTTCGGGTATTATCCCACGTCATTGTAGTTCCTGTTAAAGTTGTAGGCAACGTTTCAGCAGAATCTCATCTGCCATCATCAGGCTTCTGTATTGAGTTAGTCCTGGTTTCAAATTTGAGGCTTGTCCATTCTGATTGGCTAGGAGCCTTGGTCTGTGTTCATTTGGACTTGGAGTTGATTGATTGGTGTTTCTGGTTTCTTCTGTCTGTTTTGTGGCTTTGATTGGCTGGCAACACTCTGTTCTTGTGTTGGAGGCTTTCAGTGCAGCTTGGCTCCGTGTGAAAGGACGGGCTGCTCTTCATTAGCAAGCTGCTATTCATTAGCAAGCTGGGTTTCACCTGGGTGCCTGGTGGGGGGGTGTTTGAGTTGGAGCTATCAGAGGGAGTCTGTTTGTGCCCAGGTGTTTGCCTGGCTTGGGTGTGGAGATCTTTCTATTTGAGAGTGCAGGCTTCCAATTGATTGACAGTCTGGTGGAATCATCTCTTCATTCATGCTTTCAGGTCTTTTTTCAATCTCTATGGCTTCTCTGATGATTCTGTGGCTGGGGTTTTCTATAGTGGCTAGGGTTTTAGTGCCATTGAAGTTGATGTTGTGACCTGTGGTTTTCATGTGTTGGACTAGTGAGGAGTGTGTTTCCAGCTTTTTTACTGCATTTTTTGTGTTCATCTAGGCGGTACTTATACTTCTATTGGTCTGTCCAATGTATGTGGGCCCGGGCATGATGTACAGGGAATTTCGTATATGCCTTGGTTTTCCAGGTCAATTTTGTCTTTTGGGTTCCTCAGGATGGCTGCTATTTTTTTGTCTGTTTTGAAGGCAGTCTGATGTGATGCCTGTGTAGTATCTTACTGATTTTATCTGTAGAGATAAATTACTCATTACTCTGGAGAAGCACAGAGCTGAAGAAACAAGCCTGAAGATGATGAACGAGACTTCATCGAAACGTTGCCTAGATACTTCCAATTCTACGCGGGAGAAAACCCGAATAACCAAAGAAATCCATATATATATGTATATATAATTGAATTTAGAAAGGAATGAGATAATTAAAAGTAAGATTGAGAAAACTAAGGAAAGGGAAAAATTATTGAGAAAATGTTAAAATAGTAATAAGATATGGATAGAACACAAAGATGAGTATGAAATTGAATTTGTGTCTGTATGGAGAAGTGATAACCGGGGACCATGCTATCTCAAAAAAAGAAATTTTACTTGTATTATGTTTTGTGAAAACCCAAATTAAAATTTTATTTTAAAAAAAAGACATCATTTTTTTCCTTTCATGTCATACATTTTAGTTCAGGGCTGTCAAACTCCTGGCCTATGGGCCAGATGTGTCACACGCTGACCATGCCCAGTTTAGTGAAGGGGAAAAAAGTCCTGATATATCACGTGATGCTGCTGTGACAATGTGAGTTTGACACCCATGTTATAGTTCTTTTTCTATTTATTCCTATTACATCCCATGTACAATTGATGCTTTGAAATAATGTTTTTAGTAATAAAAGGGTAGAATTAAATATCTTAGTCATACTCATGCCATAGACATTATTTTTCACTAAGCATCTGAACATTATTATCCACTTTTTGGCATATTTTTGCCCTTAAACTACAAGCACAATCCCAAATATGCTCACACTATGCAAACTAAGATTTCTCATCTATTAAATACCTTGCAAATGAACATAGAGATGTTCAAATGTGCTACAGAGATTACAGTGTTGTGCTAGAATTAAAGGTACCGAAGTTTATCAATTTAATGGACAATTTAACCATGATTCAAAGTTACAACAGCCTCAGAAAAAACACTGAGTTGTGACCTGTATTTTCACTTATGACCATTGTATCACTCTTGCAGACATATGATTGCAAGTTTGGCACTTGGCAACACAGAAGATCAGAACTGGTTGCAGCATCCAATGGTCACATTATTTGGAACTTTTGTTGCAAAATTCTGTTAAAAAACAGTCACTGGGGAAGCTGGGTTCACTTAATGACCAGGTGATTTGCTTAATGACCACCGAGATTTGCTTAATAAGCACTGTAAATGCTGTCATCAAATCAGTTCTAACTTGACTTATGATTACAATGACTTATGACAGAAATTTTGGTCTGAATTGTGGTTGTAAATCAAGGACTACCTATAGATAATATACATGGGGGGAACTGCAGGATCAATTATCTCCCACAAGCAAACAGAGCATGGCAGCTGAGGAATCTAATCTCATTTGAGACACCAAATATTTTCTAGTTCGAAAATATCTTCCTTTATTTCTTTTTCCCTGCACAAGGATTATAAACTGCTCCAGTGCCATCTGTTGATGACAGTGAAAAGTGCATGCAGATCAAACAGGAGACAAGACTAGGAAGGCAAATCCTATTAGGAAAAAATATCACATCCATACTTGAGAAATCCATACTCTTTCATTAGAAGAACCAAGCAAAATGCCTAACAATCCAGATAGGAGAGCAAGTGTTATAAGCAAGGATGAGGAAAGTTTTAAATGTCATTTTATATTGTGGCCACAGTTTAAAGAAATGCTTATTTCTATTTTCCTGCTAAAAGTAATCAAATAACACACAGAATAACAATAATAGTATATGCAATTTAAAAGTAAGAGTGTGGTAAAACAGTGGAAAGAATTGTGTTTTGATACTGAACTATAATAATTCTCTGTGGTTTTATTGAAGAACTGCAATCTAAAACACCTGAAGAACATTGTAAGAAAATATGTTCTTTGCCTGGAGGCACTGATGGACTTCTTGTTGCTTAAGGAAAACTGGGACATTCTTTAAATGTTTTCTGAACTGGGAATGATGGTGAAAATGAGGCTGGATTTGGCAAACTGTTTTCACATTTCAGCAATTAAGAACGAGCTATTATACCTGTGTACATTTAATTCAAATGTGGCCACACTATATAACAAAACAAGCTAAATGTTACCCATAAATAATATATCTCAACAGCAAATGGTTTTACCTCTCAAAAGTTCTCATTAGAACACATAATGAAATATAAACGCTTCCATTTGTTGCATTTTTTTCTTAAAGAAGTTGTCTCAGGGTTAATAGAGTGACTTGCAGTCCTGCAACACATGCTATTTAGAATGTAGGATTGTTGTGATGCGAAAAGGCAACAAAACAGATAAGTAGAATCAAAGTCATTGTTTTCTTAATGGAAGTTTTCCTACATGCATCTGGCTTCTTAGGATAAGTCACTGAATCAGTTTTAAGAATTTAGATTCCATTATTCGAAGCATTAACTAATTAACTTTTTTGGACTTCTTGCCTCAAAGCCACTAATAAACCCCATGATATTTTTTTGCCACTGATATGGAATTGTTTCCTCTCTCCCCCCTTTTTAAAGAACGGATTGGGATCGATGGTTGGTGATGGGGATCATTGGAACAGCAATCGGAATTCTAGGTTTCCTGACTCATCAAATAATTGATTCCCTCATCAGATTAAAATGGGGCTTGGTAGAAGACTATCTTCAGGTAAAAGAAAATTGTACAATACAGCTTTTATTACAAAGTTAAATTCAACTGAAATGTTCTTGTCTGATTATACATTCATTACCTTTCTCCCTGCTCAAGTGTTGAATATAGTTACCTGGGGATTTTAAATTGTGGCTGGGTCACATCAAGATAAGGTTTGCTTTATTTTGCTTAACATATTATGTTGCAACAGCTACTATAACCTATAAATGAAGTTTATGCCTTAGCATCTTTTGCAGTTCCAGCCAAATATGACTCAGCCATCAACATGCTTAAGCACACTATGGCTTGGTAAGATGTATAGATCCGATCACTGCATACTTCATACTTTCTCTTCACAAGAATGTCCATTTTTATAAAAAGGTCTTTGTCCCTGTTTGCTTGTATAACAATGCAGTGAGGTCATTTTCCTGTTAACTTAATAGTAGGTGAGTTTTTTCCAGTCACCAAATGAGGACAATTAATGATAAATGCCAGTTAAGAACAGAATACTATGTTGGCCATGTGTGATGTGACACAAAGGAATTTGTCTCCAGTGGAAAGCTTGGTAATAGCCTGTGATTTCCAAATGAGCCACAATTAGTTATGATAGGGATTGTACATTTGCATGTTGTAATCCATATGATACGGTTGTTTTTTTTCTGACTTTTGTTTTCTGATTGTTTTTTTCTGACTTTTGTTGTCTACGTATGCACATATGCCTATCTGAGTCAACCAGGCAGGGACAGTTTTAGAAGCAGCCATATGAGTCAAAGGTTTGCATGCAACTATATCTGGGCCATATAAATCTGGATAACACTAAATGGCAAGCAAAAGCTAATGAAGTAACACGCATATACACACACAAGGGAAGAACGACAATATGGGCAGAGGTTCTATAAGGGAGTACTAAGAAAGTTAAAATAGATTATGTGATGAAAAGAGAGTTGGAGCTTTGATCATGAATTCAGTTTTTTGACACCTTCCCCCTATCACACAGGGTGGGGCAATATCACCTAATATGCTTTAGAAACCTGCTAAGATGAATTGAAAAGCTTACATCCAATTATCCAGTTGGAGTTCTTTCTTCCACGCAGTGATTAAAGCAACCCTATGCAACATACCAGGTCCTATTTAGTAATTCTTCCCATTTTAAAGCTTATTCATTGAATCTCATAAAGAAAATGGTGCTTCTTTGTCTATTTTGGAAAAAAAAAATCTAATTGAAAAATGTCAGATAGCTTTGGAGGCCTGCTGCTGCCTATTCTTCTTTTATTTATATTGAAAGTCAGATCAAACCGAAGTGCTGAATCTTTGAAGAAATCTGCATATTATTGAATGTGTTGACAACAAGGACACAGTTGTCAGCTGTGGAAGCCTGATGAATAAGTAGTTCAGCACATCTGGTCTTTATTTTAACCTGGCAAAGGTTAAAAACATCACTGTGAAATTGAAAGCAAATGAAAGCTTTAACCAATATCTATAAGAGCAGCAGCCAGAAGAAACAAAAGGCATTTGTCTTTGTGCCATTGAATTTGGCCATAATCAAAAACATGATAGGGTTTACTTCAGCTGGAAGAAGGTCCTGTTTTTGTCCTGATGGTGCTTTGAGACTGAAAGCAAACATGACCAATATATTCTTCCATTTCCCTGCAAGTTTTAACTGTCACACTTCCAATTTTTATAGAAATTATCTTTCAACCACGTTGCTCTATTCACCTTGCCTACTTATAAAAAGCATTACCTCCACTGAATCCAGTAATTCAATGGAGCTTTCTGAAGCAAGCCCATTTGGAGCTTCAATAAAGTATCAGGCTTTGCAGAACAGTCTTTTTTCAGTAGTTTATCACATCCTTGCCCAAACCTTAATTCCCAATCAAAATGTCCATTGGTCATGACTAACTATGGCCTTTAAAGGGGATGGAGTCATAGTCCTCAATATATCCAGAATATTGCCTGACCTTGGACCTTTTTATATTATCCCATGCCTTTTTATGTGTTTCATTCATAAAGTTCTAGTGATTCATTCTGATTATGTGCTTGTTTCAATGAAATGTGCAATATATTATCCATACCACAAAGCAGATTATGCAGATAAAATTGGATTAATACATATATGTGATGCCCATCTCATTTCCTTTTCCATTCTATTTTTACTTGCCTGGTAGAGTTCTTCTGGTACATTTTGTTTGTTCCATACATTTTGTGATCCAAACTTTTGAACTCTGAGATTCTAAAAATGCAAAATAGAGCACTGTAAAAAATAAGCATGTCTTCTTTTTGGGTAGGATAACTTTAGAATTAATAGAACTTAAAACTACATGAGCAACAAGGTATTTAACATATTTTCTGATGCTGTATTACATACTCTTAAAATCTAAAAGGGCTGATAGACCTACAAAAGCAGAGTTTTGAAAGCATTGAGAAAGTTACACTTTCTGTGTAAAAACTGCAGAATTCAGAGAATACACAAGCACTGATTTATTGATAACAGTGCAGAAGATCCTTTAAAAAAATAAAGTGTGTGGTACAAATAAATGCCTGTTTTTATGTTGATAAATGAAAACTGAACATAAATAGTCTGAAAAATGTAGCTGAGATATAAAACTACTGTCAATGGCATTTTAATATCTTGCAATTCTGGAACTCCAGCATAAAAAAGGGTGTTTAAAACTGAATTTCAAAAGTATATTTCAAACTATCCAGTGTTGGATAGTCTATAAATTAAACAAATAAATATGCAACTCTTCTAAATTACCTTGCTCTTAAATGTTACTCATGTCTTCTTGGATGTAGAGGACACCTACATTGAGTTTTGATCATGGTCCTGTTTGGTGTCAGATTATTTCCTTCTAGCTTTTGCAGATTAAAGTCCCCACAATTCATTCTTAGCTTTCTTCCACTAAACAGTCAGTGGCAATATGGTCAATACCTTTCTTTTTTCCCCATTCCTAATGTTTTCTAACAAATGCAGGGTCAGCTTTTTTTTTTACCCATGATTAACTGAATTGCAATGGAAATTGATTGACCGTCTTATCAACCAAGCCTGACACTGCAGGTTTGAGATAAAGCAACTGGCCCAAGCTTTCATGCTTAAGATTGAGACTAGAAGTCACAATCTTCCAGGTACTAGTCTGATGCTTTAATCATTAAACAAAATTGGCTCTCAATACCTTCCTTTCTTTTGTAGGGGAAAATGTCCAGGAACATTTCAATGCTGACTTCTACTGCTGTTCTTAGTTCCGAGGCTTGTCTTTGGATCTTATATTGAGTACAGTAACATTCTTGGTCAAAATAGAGATGGTGATTAGCTAATGTCTGATCAAAGACAAATAACATAAATCATGGGTATTGACAAAGCATCATGAGTGCAGATCGGGATGTTCACAGGGATCAGATTACTTCCATCCAAAACAGAGGATGCCTGCAAAGATATCACTCAATATAAATATCAAAATATAATGCACAATGTAGCAATAAAGCATTTACAGGGCAAGAAGGGTTTTTTAAACTTGGACTGTGAATAATTGTTAATGCTAAGAGATTGCAAAGAATGTTATTTTGATACCAAAGACTTAGAACAGATTTTAGCACACAGGTTTTTTTTATGAATTTTGCGTCATCAAGATTCTGTTAAAACCCTGATTCTACTAGTCATATGTAAGGAAACTTGAGAAAATTATGAAAATGTTTCCAAGACTGAGGTAAATACCACTTACATTTGTGAAGTGGTAGATTTGGGTTTATGTATCTGGTCTTCCTGAATTATTACAGAGAACCACATGTTTGCAATTTATAGTCAAAATATCTGGCCTGAGGCAACAGCAGGAAATTTGTGGTAGCTTGCTGAACTATTTCATCTTTGAGGCATCTTTGACGTTTAGCCGCAAGTGAGTCTAACCTCAGTATCATGACATTTTTGCAAAAGCATGGGAGCCAATTTACTTGTGATGGGCATCTCAGCAGACATCTTGACTCCATCCAATCCAATAAAAAAGCAAACAAAAAAAGTTTTAAGATGGAACAATATTTTGCTGAAGATATAAAGTAGGAAATATATGGGCTTCTGTGATGATGATTTTATAAAATACTCACTAATGATTAATGAATTGGATGGAAATTGTCACAATTATCCTCAAATCAATGGGATTTATTTCAGAATGTGTACCAAAGGTCTGTTTTCAATATCACCAGCCTGTATCAAATTGGTTGGGTATTTATACAAAGCTGGTAGTAAAAATATTTGTTTAGTTGGAATGATAATTATAGTTGTAGCTAAATTACAAAATGATTAGCAAAGTCAGGAATGCTGCCACTGACTATTATAGTAGGAACTATACAAATTATTAAGTCAGTATCTTTTCAAACTTAAAGTAAACACTATATACTAAATATATGCAATAATATGTGAAACATTCTGAAGCTACTATTTTTAGCTTAAACAATGTAGTCAATTTAGTGTGCATTTATTTAAAAATAAATGTATAAGTCTAAATATATAAATACAGAAGATGGCTTTCTGCTTGTGTGAATGCATATAAATGCACTGCTTCATTTTTTATTATAAGGTTTAGAGGCTAATGACGTAGCTTATTTGATGAAACAGCTAGGGACCACTATATGTATTTGAGTGGGGGGGGGAATTCTTCATATTTATTAAATGATAAAAATAGCACTAGACATTGGCAGAGATGCAGTGAATATTATACAAATAAACATATGCTTAGTCTCAACACATAAATGGTTGACATCAGCAATTGTACCTCTGTTTTGAGCTAGCAACTCACAGTTGTCATGTGGATTTGATTGTGAACCCAAATCTGTCTGAAGGTGAGGGATGAAAGTCAAGAGTTCAGCACAAAGAGTAAACATTATTATAGATGTTATGACCATGATACTACTACCGTATTTGCTGATACCTGTTGGACAATGATGTTTCTGTGGTCTGGCTGAACTCTTTAGGCAGAGTTGGAAAGATAATTTAAGTAGACAACTCCAAAGTCTGCTCAGTGCAGGACTTCAAATTAAAAACTCTTTTATCTTCCAGCAAAAGGAAGAGTGATTGGCATTACTGTTGATTTGCTTCATTGTTATTATTTTTTCTGAAACCCTCTTCCTGAAAATTAAGACTTTTCCCTGTTTTTATATTCTGAGATAATAAAACACAGGTTATGGTTTATTTTGTGTGCTACTCTTTAAAATACCTGAAATATGCTTTTATAATTCTTTTTATTCATATTGTTGGAGATCAGACCATCTCTTTGCACCTACAAGCCTATTTAACCACTAGAGCCAATGACAAGCCACTAATAAGGGTGTTCATACCCTATTCCTAAGTTCAGTTCTGTCCTGTTCTTTTGTTTGTTAAAGAATCTCTTAAGCAATAAGGCAATTTCCTTTCTCTATCCTTTCCTCCCTCCCTTCAGACTTCATTACACTTTAAAATGTACAAACTCTGGATAAAATATAGTTTATACAGAAGTGAAAATTTTATGTGTTCATACACTTCTTAATAAATCAAAGTTTCAGTTCAAGTACAATGCATGTCTGTTACTATTAATTGACAGCTGGGGTAAGCCTACACTCTGTGCCAAATAAAGCAGATGAGCATTTTTGAAGATGAGCATTTTTAATGGGATGTCCTATTACTTAATTACTCAGGATTCTTCTGCTTTTGTACAGGAGCATACTCTTTAACAAGGATTCATGCTGAATTCAGATCTCCTACATGTATTTCTCCCAAGCTACTTCACAAGCTAATTCCATTCCTCTGCCCATTGTGACGTCTTTTCCATATGATACAGACAATATGTAGATCACAGACAGTATGTAGATTAAATAAATCTTAGGATGTCATACAATGCTTTAACAGAATATGTACAGTAAATGAATGTGATAAGAGTTATAACATTCCTCTTTTGCTTACCATGTATTTGTAAAATGGACAGAAAGGCAACTTTCACATGACCTGGATTTACATGTTGGGAATTGGACTTGCAATGATCATTTTATCATCGGGATTAGTTGTGGTAAGTGTTAAATATCTTACTTAACAATCTGAAACAATTTCTGAAAGATGGGAGATGTTTTCTTATAATGAAGAAAATGAGACCCCAGTACAAATGAGAACTCACTGTTTACGCTACCATACTTTAGAAAGCAAATTTTAAACATTAACATTATGATGGACAATGCCCTATTCTTAAACTAACTTATTACTAGGTCTATCATATTTGGACTGTAAAAATCTGTATGATCATGAGATCATAACAGTATCATTTTATATGAAAACTTGATTTGGGAAGTTACTTGGTTTCTACCACTCAGCCAGTTTCTAAAGTTCCTATGATTTTACCAAAATTCTACTTTACGTGCGTGCGTACACAGAGAGAGAGAGAAAGAGCAGGGGAGGTAGGTAGGTTTGGTAGAACTGTTCTCTGCTTCTCAAACCCATGCAATCCACTAGTTAGATTATTTCTGACAAAGCATTGTTAAGATATTATAACTCCTAGGATTCTTTGGGACCAAGCATTATGATTTAAATAAACAAGTAAATTTCTGATTAGAGCAACAAAAACTTAGATTTAACGATGAATATGATAACTATAGTAACACTCTTCCTTTTTTTTGTAGTTCTTTTGTCCAACAGGTGCCCCAAGTGGATTACCTGAAGTCATTGGTTTTCTGAATGGCACTTCTATTCAGCAAATTTTTAATGTTAGGACTTTTGCAGGAACATTTGGCTCTTGTGTTCTAGCTGTAGCATCTGGACTCTTCTGTGGACCAGAAGGTCCTATGATTCATTTGGGGTAAATAATTTATACTTTTAAAACTGCATACTGATAGAAAAATAAAGCATTTCTGCATTAATTAAACAGATTCTACTGTATGAATCACATAAAAGGGAGTTAATTTTCTAATTCAACATGTCAGATAAGGAAGGATACACATTCTAACAAAGTGCAGCTCATTGTAATGGAAAACAATTAGGTTTTACTAATCCAAGTACAGTTCTATAATTTTTCTGACAAATACCGACAGAATGTGGTGTAACCTAATAAACATTCATTATATTTAATGGATACAAATTCAGAAATAAGTGGAGGGTAAAAGAAAAACTTGGACAAGAAGAAATAGAATGGAAAGAATCCAGATGACTGAAGAAAAGTATGTTATGCTCAGTTTTACCATAAATTCTCAAATGTGAATGAATATATAATAATTAATCTGAAAAATATTAATAACTCTATAACTTGATCAGGTGTATTTTGTTTTTTGTTTTTTTAATTTCATGAAAATTAATAAGGAGAGTCTTGATTGCAAATGTTTTTTCTAGGGCAACCATAGGATATGGATTGAGCCATTTCAGACCAAAGATTCTTAGAATTTATTTTCCTTCCATCATCAGATTTTGGAATACAGCTGACAGGTATGGAAATTTATTAACTGTGTGCTTCTAAATTGTTCTTGAAATAAAATAAGGACTGCCTCAGATTAGATAATGGAATGTATAAGAATGAAAATACCAGGTGAGTAGTGGACCAAAGAAATGATGTCGATTTAGCATTTGCATGTACTTAGACTTTAATAATATATTTGATAAAGTTGGTCATAGCCTCCTTTTTGACAAATTACAATGTAGGATGGAGGGTTCCATTACTAAATTGATTTTCTGTTGGCTGAAGAACTACGCCATTATCAGGTTCTTATGACATGCAGAGGATGACATGCAATGAGGTACCTCAGGATTCTCTCCTGGGTCCAATATTCTTCATATCTTAAAAAATAATGTAGATGAGGGGAATAAAATTCAATTTGCAGATGACATAAAGCTGGGGAATTGCTAACACCCCAAAAGATTGTTCAAAAGGAACTTGATACACTTGAACATTGGGCTCCAGTCAACAAAATGTTCTTCAACTTTAAATATAAGGTTCTGCACTTAGACAGGAAAACATATATGCACAAATAGAAACTAAAGGGTATATCTGACTATGAGAGCTATTAAGCAGTGGAACAAACCTGCCTTCTGAAGGAGGTGCTCTATCACTCTTTTTTAAATAAATAAATAAATTGGATATTCATTTTGTCTGGAAGATTCTTGAACTGGGCAAGGACTTGGATTAGAGGACCACCAAAGTTCCTTCCAAGCCTAGACAATGTTTGTATGACATATTTGTAACAGAATACACAAACACTTCATTTGAGGATAAATAAGTTTCCATCACAAAAATTCAGTGGTGGCATCCAGATACTATCTTCTGTTTTTAATTCCATCTTTACTTCTCTTTATTTCTTTACATTAAAAAATCCCATTAATGAAAGTTGGGACTTATTGTCCCCCATCTTTGGAAGTTGGTTGCATTGACTGAAATAATTAGAAATCTCAAAGGATGTGCTGTGAACATTTGGGACCCATCTGTCTTCAATTTCTTTATATTTCCACTGCAGAAAAGAACAGCAAGCCGTTTATGCAATACATGAACAACATCACTTTTCCAGTGATGCAGTGGGAGGGGCTGACAAAAAAGTCAAGATAATGGCCACTATTGTCCAATCATAGCCATATACCTTTGAGTGTTGAACACAAAAAAGGGTCAGGGCTTCAGTTGTATGACTATCATCTTAAGTTTTTTTTTACCATATGCTTATATCTATTACAAATAAGCATACATTGAAAGACTGGATTGCACTACAGATCTTCAGTCTGACCTTCTCCAAAGCTGTAGCCTCAATTTACAACCAGGATAATCAGTGAAGACACCAAGATGGAGAAATATTATATGATATATACGAAAGCAACACATCAACTTAGGGTGATTTTTTTAAATTGGGAAAAGAAAATTAGAGAGATTAGAGAGATCAATTAATGCTATACTTTTGGGCACAGTATTTCTGGAATATAGGCGGCACAAAAATATGATAAAGTTGCCAAATCAAATGCATGAAAGAATATCAGAATTTAATTTTCTGAAGCTGATTTTTGATTGTCTTCTGTCATGAACTCACATAGTGGCTGGCTTATTATATTACGTGATGTGAAAATTTTCTATTCATACAGGATTTTACATGAACTAGCATAAAATGCTAAATTTGTATGAAGTAATAAACTTTCAAGATATTTGGATATGATAAATCAGCAGTTCTTGCATTATGAATATGAGTTCAAATCCTATCTTTTATTTGTAAAATGATGGCATTTGCAAATCCATGGTGTACCCAGAAAGTTTTGTTTTAAACAAAATGCTAGTGTTATTGTTCATGTCAAGCTCAGATTTTGGAAAGGGTTGAAGGATCAAATTCTATTGCTTTAAAACAGTGATTATGAAAATATGTAAATAACATCCAAACCTTTGACCATACTGTTTGTTGTATTTCCAAACAAAAAGTTATTACAAGTTATCTTTGGCTCAAGGACAACTTAACAGCCCAAATAAACAAAATATATTTTGTCTTTTAACTGGCTTCAGCAATTTGTGAAAGAAATATAGTATGTGTTTCTTAAGCTGTTACTTATGGAAAACATTTGGCCCATGACCAATAATGTAGACTTCAGAAATATCTTTGTACATTCACTTAAGACCATAGAAACTTAATTCTACCTGAACTGCATTATAGCCAACACACTGGGTTCTGAACCTTTGTTCACAAAAGACCTTGATCTGATTCAATTTGACAAACCAATTCTAAACAAACTGTTTTTGTGTTAGCTGTAACATACTTAAATATTGGGACTCAACTATAATATGTACCTACATAAAATAGATGGTTTAGAGTTATATTTTTCTTTTTCCTTTTCTTTCTTATCTCACAAATCCATGATTAATATTTGGACTGAGATGTCCAGTTGTATAAAGTGCAGTATTGTTTTATCATGTAATATAAACCTATCGATTTTTTAAAAACAAAACTTTCTTATCTTTGTTACAGAAGGAATTTTGTTACAGCTGGTGCAGGAGCAGCGCTTGCCTCTGTATTCCATGCTCCTGTAGGTGGACTTTTATTTACACTAGAAGAGGTGGCCTCTTTCTGGGATATCAAATTGGCCTGGCAAACATTCTTCTGTTGTTTGATGGCTGCTTTCACTTCAGATTTACTATCCTCTTCTCTCTATGGATTTGTATACAGGGGTCAATTTGGATTTTTCAGAGCTGAGAAGAGGATTTTATTTTGGGTACGTATTAAGTTGATACCAAATCAAATAATGTCAGCTCCCATATTTCTGAGAGCCAATTAAAAGCAAAGACTTTTATCGATAACATCCTCCTTTATCTCAGGTTGTTTAGGATTATCGTTAAATATTATAAAATAAAATTATCAACAGGTAGCAGTTAATTGAAAATTTGAATCTCAGTTTATAGGGAAGTTCAATTAGGTTTTGAATGCTACTGAGTTGAGATTTGCTTTGTTGAATTTATTTTGGGAATCATCACCAATATGTTCTGGAACTAACTTGACTAGTTGAAATCCCTTTCAGTATGCATTCAATCCTGATTATGGAATGGGAATGGCATTAGTCACACTTTTAGATAATCTCAGGTGAGAGTGGAATGAAAGTTGTACATTCATCCTTGTTTGATGGGATCTCCTAGCAGCCTTCACTACCATTGATCATGGTGTCCTTTTGGATCAACTTTTGGGATTGAGGGTGATTGGCAATGTATTGTGCTGGGTTCCCCTTCTATCTCCAGGGTTGATATCAGTCAGTGGTGACTGAAAAGGGGAGAGATTCCTAGTATGTAAGGTGCTGCTTCTTCTGCTCCTATTCAACATTTACATGAAACCACTGGGTGAGCTCATCATTGCCATGGACTGAAGTATCATTAGTACCCAGATGATATGTAATTATACATCTCTCTCTAAGCAAACAAAGTGTGCTTTTGATATCCCAATGCCTGGAAGCTGTGAGGCTCTGGACAGAGAACAACAGGTTTCAGCTGAATTCTGGCAAGAATAAGTGGTTCTGGGTTTTGGGGCCTGCCATTTCTGGAACTATGACATCATGGTGCTAGATGGGATTGACTGCCTCAAACAGATAGGTACATTTCTGGATCACTGCACAAATGGATTAAGTGCATTCCTGTCAAACAGGCAATAAGTAGTCAAAATAAGGAGTGCCCTATCAAACCCTGTGCCAGTTAACAGCTGTGTCCCCCAAGGCAGCATTCTAGGCCCCACTCTCCTTCTAATTTACATAAATGACCTTTGCGATCATATTAAAAGCAACTGCATCTTCTCTGCTGATGACATAAAACTATTTAACACCATTTACGATACTGCTACCCTACAAAGTAACTTTGACTATGTATCAGAATGGTTGAACAATTGGTTGAACTTCAAATTTCAACCAACAAATGCTCTGTTTTACACATTGGCAACAAAAATCAGAACACGAAATACAAACTGGACGGATACGACCTTGTAGACGACCCTCACTCTGTCAAGGATCTAGGAGTACTCATTTCAAAAGATCTAAGCCCCAGAGCTCACTGTAACAGCATTGCCAAGAAGGCATTAAGAGTTGTTAACCTAATTTTGCGAAGCTTCTTCTCCTGTAACATTGAACTGCAAACCAGGGTATACAAAACCTTCGCCAGACCAATTCTTGAATATAGCTCATCTGCCTGGAATTCACACTGTATAATGGACATTAATGCAATTGAATGAGTCCAGACATACTTCACAAGAAGATTACGCTACTCCTCAGCTCGCAATAGAATACCTTATACAACTAGGCTTAAAATTTTGGAGCTAAACAACTTAGAACTATGCCACTGACAGTCTGACCTAAGCTTCGTATGCAACATTGTCTGCAATAATGTCCTACATGTCAATGACTACTTCAGCTTCAACCACAATGGGCAAACAATAGATACAAATTCGAAGTAAACCACTCCAAACTCAATTGTAGAAAATACGACTTCAGCAACAGAATGAGCAATGCCTGGAACTCACTACCTGACTCTGTTGTTACATCCTCAAACCCCCAAAACTTTAATCTTAAGCTGTCTACCATGGACCTCACTCCATTCTGAAGAGGTCTGTAAGGGGAGGCATGCATAAGCGCACCAGAATGCCTACAGTCCTTGTCCTACTGTTCCCATTTATTCTTACTCATTTATTATGTATATAATATACTTATACCTGTTTATACTTATATGTTATGTTCATACATACTTGTTTTTCTCATACATGCTTGACAAACTAAATTAAATAAATAAAATAAAAATAAATAAAATTTCTAGACTTGCAACTCCTATTTAAAGAGCAGGTGAATCATGGGTATCATTTGTGAGGAAGAAACTCCTATAAAATAAATATTTCTGGACTTTCTCAACTGTGTTAATATCAGATATGTAATGTGGGTTCCAGACTGATGAGCTGTATTCGAGTGTTTTGGTCTAGAAATGTTTTGTATGCTCTAGTTATTAGTGTAATAATATATTATTATATATAATATAATAACATATTATAATAATAATGATGATACAGTTCTACAGAGGAATTACTGAGTCTATCATCTGCACCTCTATAACTATCTGGTTTGGTTCTGCCAACCCAACAGGACAGACACAGACTTCAGATGATAATTAGGACTGCAGAAAAAACAATTACTACCCACCTGCCTTCAATTGAGGACTTGTATACTGCACGAGTCAAAAAGAGGGGCTGTGAAAATATTTACAGACCCCTCACATCCCAGACATAAACTTGTTCAACTCCTTCCCTCAAAATGACACTACAGAGCACTGCACACCAGAACAACTAGACACAAGAAGTTATTTTCTGAAAGCCATCACTCTGCTAAACAAATAATTCCCTCAACACTGTTCAACTATTTATAAAATGTACACTACTATTACTGTTAATCTTCTCACCACTCCTTATCACCCATCCCTCCCACTTGATTGTTTCCTAGTATGATTTGATTGTTGATTATATCCTATGACTATCATTAAGTGTTGTATGTTATGATTCTTGATTCTTAATGAATGGACCTTTTCTTTATGTATACTGAGAGTATTTACACCAAGACTAATTCCTTGTGTGTCCAATCACATTTGGCCAATAAAGTCGTCGTCGTCTTTCTTCTTCTTTTCTTCTTCTTCTTCTTCTTCTTCTTCTTCTTCTTCTTTTCTTTCTTCTTCTTCTCTCTTCTTTCTTCTTCTTCTTCTTCTTCTTCTTCTTCTCTAATGTTACCAGAGAAAAAGCTACATAGATTAGGTTAACAACTCTTAACGCCTTTTTGGCTATGTAGCTACAGTGGGCTCTAGCACTTAGATCATTAGAGAGTAAGTACTCCAAAGATTTCTGACAGAGTTTGGATCATCAACAAGTCTCTTGACTATTCAGCCTGTATTTTATTTCTGATTTTTTTTTGCCAACATGTGGACAGAGTATTATTTGTTGAGATTTGAACTTGCCATTTGTTTGACCATAGTCAAGGTCTTTTTGAAGGGTAGCAGTATTGTCTGTGGTGTTGAACAGCTTTACATCATAAGCGAAGAGAACACAGTTGCTCTTAATATGACCACAGAGGTCATTTATGTAGAGTATGAAAAGATTTGGTCCTAGAACACTGCCTTTGGGGACACAACTGTTGACAGGTACAGAATTTGATAGGATGCCCCAATTTTGACCATTTGTTGTCTGTTTGACAGGAAATGCTTCTATTCCAGTTATGCACTTGTCAGAGATACCGTAAGATTTAGTTTTAGGAGTAGTTTGTTGTGGACTACTGAATCAAAGGCTTTACAGAAGTCTAGGTAGATTGCGTCTATAGCTTTGCCTTGATCGAGTTTGAAGATGGGGATGACCGTGGCTTGGACCATAGTTTTGGCAAGGAGCTGGTCCTGAAAGATTTTTCAAAGATTATGCTTAGAGGTTCAGCTATGGCAGTGGATAGCTATTTTAAGAAGCAGGCACATATTCTGTCTGGTCCAATAGAAAGAGATGGTTTTAGATTTGTGTAGTGCTTTTTCCACTTTGTCTTCTGTTAAAATCAATATGTATTAGATCATTGTAGTTGTCTGTGGTTCAACTAGGAAATAGTGGGCATGACCCATTGCTGTTTACAAATACTGAGTCAAAGAAAGTGTTAAAGAGGTTGGCTTTAATAGTGTCATCGTTGCAGTCTTTATCATTAGGTCTTTCGGGGTTGGATGGACTGAGTCGGGATGGACCTTGAGTCTTTTAGTTTGTTGTTTACAAAATTGTAGAAAGTGTGGGTGGAATTGGTGTGTAGAAGGTTTCCTTCTTGTTTAAAGTGATAATTGGTGCATTCAGTCCTTATTTGGTGGCATAAATTTTTGTATCGGCTTTTGAAGTTGGCAACGTGACCAGATTTATTTTTCCGTCAAAATTTTGTTAGGCAGCTATAAAATGTTTTTAGGTGAAGCTTTATTTTAAAAAAGTACTATAATACTATAATATAGTACTTTAATAAGTACTATAATAAGCTATAAAATGTTTTTAGGTGAAGCTTTATTTTTAATAAGTACTCTAAGCATGTGACAAAAGTAGTAATTTCTAACAGAAAAACAGCAGGAAAATTTATTTGCTTCCTTCACATGCTTTCACCATTCACCAAAAGAATAAAAGAAAAAAAAACCTTTTGGAATATTTATTGCCTTTCTTTAAACTAAGATAGCTTTATTTATTTAATTTATTTATTTAAACTAAGATGAGCAGGATGGCACACACACATGCAGCTCAATTTGGGCAAGCAATGGACTGGCACACATGTGCACAAGTAGCCACTGGGCCACTGCTTTGCACAAATTGGGCTGTGCATGCTCTAGCCAGCCACTCGCATGGCCCAATTCTGAATAGGCCATCCGAGTGTATTTTAATCTTCAAGATGAGAAGGACCATTGGAGGCAACAAATGTTCTGGAAAAAAGACTTTGGTGATGACCTATAAACTATTATAAGACCAATCTGGTTTTATGCACCTAATTTCGTTTTATATATAGAATGGTTGCATCATGTACTTTTTACCCTGGAGGCTGCTATATATCAAATAATTGGCAAAAATTACAGAACTTTTTATTTTGTCTCCTTTCTGTTTAGGTTAAGAACTTACTGGATATGAGCGTGTTGGCCTTTCTTCCAGCCATCTTCCTTGGAATACTTGGGGGTCTTTTAGGAGCTTTTTTTGTTTTCCTGAACATAAGGATTAATAAAATACGTCTGTGGTTCTTCAGCACAATTAAAAAACCATCCCTGAAAAAATCAATCAAACTTCTTGAATGTATTCTGATCTTTGTAAGTATTGAATGTTATTTTCTTGAGCATTCAAAGATATATTTATACCAGATTCAGAATGGTAAAACATAGATATTTAGACACTTTTTCAATGTAGGCTTTCACTGTTGGATAGTGTTGGGCTTCCAGGTTTAATGACCATAGTCTAAACAACAGATTTCTTGACATTTTTCCAGCAGCTGTGGTCTGCTACACAGTAGATTTCTCCTAAATATGCCAACCATAGTTTCTGGCAAATGTCAAGAAATCTATTTTCTAGATCATGGTAACTAAGCCCTGAAATCCAACATTGCTCAATTTTTAAACATTTCAAACTGGCAGTGTTTCAGTCCCTACCTGTTAGACTATAAGAAGGAATTTCCCTAGAAATTGGCTTTTCCAGGGAAACTACTGCTTCATCATCTGCATTATATCATGCGTCATGGTGGTGCAGTGGTTAGAATGCAAACTGATGTGATCAGATAAGTTGAAGTACAATTCTAACACACTCCCAAACTAGTTGATTGAATTCACGCCAAATACAGAGTGGTATTTTGAATTAAATTATTATCATCAAACATTAAGCTGTAACATGACCCGATTTGTCAGTTAATTGTGTTGCAGTTTATTTTAGATGAACTGAAATTTTCAGAAACAGATCTTTCTCCTTTAATGAAGTGCAATATTCTTGTCTCTCCCAATTCAATGCCTTCCATTATTCCACTTATGTAGCCACCATTCCTAGAATTCATTACGTAGTGGCATTCAACAATTAAATTTTAGTATCTCTAGAGAGCAACAATTTGCAGAATGGGAGACTACCAAACTAACAGTCTGGAGACCAGCAAACTATGGGTAAAAATAGTTTTGACAGTTCTAGCACTATGAAGATTATTTTTAATTGGATTATTGGCTTTGATTTTTTTTCTCTTTCATGAGCTTAGATGCCCCTCTCTGAAATATTTGTGAATCTGATAGGTAAAATTGCTTGATATAGATCATATGGATATATCTGTAGATGTTTCTGTGGTGTGAACTGGCTGATTTTAGACTATCATTCAACATTTCTTTCTGTATTTTAAAATACTATATGCAGGTTTTGACTATTACTGCTACAGTCTACTTGCCATATTTTTTTCATTGTACTCCTGTCAGGAGACTGCCAGCATCTGATCCAACTAGTAAGTCACAGAGGTAAGTAGTGAAAGAGATGGAAGCACATGTACTGTATATTAAAATGGCTCCTGGCTACTTCAGCTTGAGAACTGATTCAATTGTGTAGCTTCAAGGCATGTCATATGACCTGGGTGGAATACTTGGACAGCTAGACCATAAACATATTTCATAATAGAGGCACAGGAAATGGAATGTATGCTTACTTCAGATATGCAGTACTGTATGTCTCATAGTTAGAAATTGGGTCATAATTTATGACAGCACCAGCATCCTTTCAGAGTAATGTCAAAAAGTATGGAATCAGGCACTTTTAAGGCCTGGCAGGAGCCACAGGGGAAAAAAAGTAGTTTCATATGGAGGTTCCTTAAATAACTGCAGAACCTTTGGTGCTTGAATTGTTGACATCACAACACAAGATTCCTAAAGAGCCCTGTCTTCTGGATTAGGAGGCGAGGAGGCTAATTGCTACATATATAACAATAGGAAGGTTATATCATATATCTAGGTAAGTGTCCTATTCCCCATAAGATGATTAAAATGTAAGAAATAGTATTCATACAGTAGAACATAATAAATATTCAATAGTTTTAGAATGATTCACTGGAAATCAACTTTTTTAATAGGTGGATGAGTGACTTCAAAAGGACAAAAAACATAGGTGAAAAATGTATTCTACTCAAACCACCAGCCAAATGTTTGACTGGCATTGAAAACAGTTTTTTTTTTTTTNCATTTTTTTTTTTTTTTACTATATTGCATCTTTTGTTTCAAGAGATTTAGCTCAGATGAAATCTTGCATGTGAAGGAACTTTGCAAGCACATTAGGAGTTTCAGATATACTGTGGGGAAAGGAGAACAGAGATAATAATTGCCTTAGCACCTGCATTATATATTTTTATCATGAACTGATTATGATTTCTTTTCATTTTGGTTACAGCATGCATTATCTTAGCTGGCAAATATGCAAATATAACTGTAAACCAGCCACTTTACAAGGTAGATCAAATGAAACAGAATTATTCAACCAAACCTTCAATGAAGGTAAGAGAAAAGAATTTCCTCTCTCTGTTCAAGAACAGCTTTGCTTAAATATTCTTCTACAAGATTCACATGCAGATGTTTTGCATACTGCTGCCTGATTGTAATAAAATATATATCAGTTTTACAAGATGCCATATGATGTTGTTAAACTTAGTTTTCATCGATATCTGGGTTCAAATTATGCCATTTTGGAAATTTGTGGACTTTCTGTACTTAAAACATTCTAAGCATACTATACTCTTTCAATATTTTCTCCCAGAACAGTGATGGACAACACAGCAGTGTTTGCCCTATTTTGTAATCCCAGCTGGTACCACCAAAATTGCTAGTAAAATTGATAATATCCAGTGCTGTCAATTTCCTTCCTTGGTTTCAAAGGAGGCTAAATCAAATCTTTATTTGATTTAGTTATTATTAACTAAAGTAGTTATTAACCAAAACATTGGGTAAAGGTATAATTTCAATTGAAAGAATTTTAAGGATAAAATGTTTCAGTTAATAGTTTAACCAAGAATAAAGCTAAATGGATTAAAATAAGTGATGGGGTAAATTAAAAATTAAAAATTTGACTAAAAGAAAAAGCCTCACCACTAATACAAGTGGTTTTGGCTAATACAAACAACAAGTAGTCCTAAATGTAATTCTAGAAGTAGTTTCATATCTAGCAGACTATTATCAAATACGTTCAGCTGCTCTTATTTACCATGTGGCTCATATTCAGCTACACATAATCTGAATATGTTACAACTGGTGTCAGATAGCAGGAACAGTGCATATTACTTGGATGGTAAATTCTGTGACATTATTCAGAAATTGAATAATTAGGACTTAATGGGGTTCCCTATAAAACTGGAAGTAAGAGAGCATGCTCAGTAGAATCTACCTTTCCCACAGGGACATAATGGCTGTGGTATCTTCTTTTACAACATGTACCTCCAGAAGAATTGAAGGACATTTTACTGGACTAACGCAAAAGCCCTTGTATGTATTGGAACATCCAACTGCATGAGATATGCAGTTGATGCCATGATGTACCTAAAACTTTCAGCTTTTAAAAATTGAGTATTAGAATTTGAATTAGACAATTTAATCCATTTGGATTAAATTTTCCCTCTGAATTTAAAGTAAAAGGAAAAAGACTGAAAAAATTGACCCAACCCCTTGATAAGATCATTTCATCATCAGACACATCCCCTGCCTATTAAATATTAATAATAATAATGAACAGTGGCAAACCGTGAGGACTACAGCTGGGCCTTCACCTCAGCCCTCACTGCCAAGAAAATAAATCATCGCGG
>BHFT01068081.1:0-11232 GCA_004320025.1 Laticauda laticaudata
TTTTTGTGTCTTCTTTAATTAAGACATCACCCAGTTTCATTTGTAAATCCAGTTTTTCATATCATTCTTGTAGCCTGACCTTTTCAGATCCATATTCAAACCAGCCTCAGTTTGTTTTAGCCAGTAAAATCTGCTTAACTGAATTTTTTTATAATAGCAGACATTCTTAAGAGTAATTTCTGAATGCACTGTGTCCAAAACATTATATCAATGTGTCTCTTCTCTAATTTTTAGATTTCTGTTTCAATCTAATCAACCTTCAAAGTCCCCTCTTATTATGTCTCTTTTAAAATCAATAATACTTTCCCATCTTACAGTTAAGTTTCAAAATCTTCATTTATACTTTTGTAAAATCTTAAACAACCCAGAGGAAATAGTCCTGTAATTAATTTCATAAACTTATTCCAGTCCACCTTGCCTCTTAATCCATTCATAAGTGTCCAAAATCAATGTTCTTTTTCCTATTTACACAATAATTTAAAAAAATCTCTTTTAAAAACTCCTTAAACTTGTATGAAACTTTTTTCATCAAAGATAGAAAAAAAAAAAACACCTTGCACAGTGCAATAAAATTGCCCGTTCTGTAGATTCTTAACATCTAAAAAGCCATTCACAAGCCATTTCCTAAGGCGGCTAAGAAAGGAGATATACAAACTCAGTGTCTGTTTCAAGGCACTGAACAATGGCTCAGGCAAGATGACTTTCAACCAGTTTCCAGGAGTCTATGACAATTTGCTACAGCTGCCTGGCCTGGCCACTTCACCCCGGGCCCTCTACCCCAACGCACCCTAGTCATCTCTCTCCCATCATTCCTCCTTGCCACTTCTTCCCCACGCCTCTTCCCAGGCAATTCACTATGGAGCAAATCACTATGCAGGACATATGCAGAATACCTTGTGCCACCAGACTTGAAATTCTAGACCTAGAAAACCTAGAACAACGCCGCCTTCGTCCGATCTAAGTATAGTATAAAATCATACATTGCAATGTCCTACCTGTCAATGAATACTTCAGCTTCAACCATAACAACACAAGAGCAAACAATAGATACAAACTCAAGGTTAATCGCACCAAATTGATTGCAGGAAATACGACTTACCTGACTGTGATTTCTTCCCCAAACCCCAAAAACTTTAACCTTAGATTTCTACTATTGACCTCACCCCTTTCCTAAGAGGTCTGCAGGGGGCGTGCATAAACGCACCAACATGCCTACCATCCCTGTCCTATTGTTTCTTTTATTTTTCTTATATGTATCCATGTATTCATAACTATGTTTTTACTTATACCTATTATCTTGTAAGCAATTGACAAACCAAATAAAATAAAATAAAAAAATAAAACCATTAGCCACATAGCCAATCTATGTGTTGAGGGGTGGGCCTCTGCCTTCCCTTTGGACACAGCACAGAGAAGGCCCTGGGGAGGGTGGGCAGCACCTTTGGGAACTGGGGAAGTGGGGGATGTGGTGGTTGCTATGGGAGGGGGGGCAACCAAGCTGTTCCTCCCTGCCAAGTGCACCTTCCTGGGCTTGGAACATAGCAATAGGACTTAGATTTGTATACCACTTTCACAGTGCTTTACAGCCCTCTCTAATTGGTTTAGAGTCAGCATATTGCCCCCAACAATCTGGGTCCTCCTTTTACTGATCTTAGAAAGATGGAAGGCTGAGTCAACCTTGAGCTGGTGAGAATTGAACTGTGAACTGTAGGCAGCCGGCGGTGAGCAGAAGTAGCCTGCAGTACTGTATTCTGACCACTACACCACCATGGTTCAAGGGAGGGTATTAGGCTCCACCCTGTTTTGCCATGTGTGACATCTCGTATATTGATTGTTTTTCTTTCCTCCTTTATTTATGGCAACCCCATCATAGAAGGGGTTTCACATCTCAATTCCCCTCAAAGGCAGGGTATGCCTTCTGTAGTCTGTAGAGGATAGAAAGGCTTATAAAATGAACGCTGGAAAAGAGTATGAAAAAAGTTTTGCCACCTTAATATCACACATGCATTTCAGAATTGTCAGCCATTTATTATTTAAAGTCTGTATGTGCATATGTATTGACAGATAAAAAAAGATGTTTGCACACCCAAAAAGATTTGCATGCAAAGAAAAAGATTAATTGCTGTGCCTCTATCTCAAGGACTATTCTCCGTGGAATTTATTTCCAACTTTATTTGGGATTAAGCCTTCATTACCCATTCGTTAAAGTAACAGCATTTATTATGAGCATGTTGTGTTTAGAATTGTGATGAAAGGAAAAGAGCATGTTAAAACTATAACTGTTAAAATTCCAAGGGTTTATTTCCTTCTGTTGTCTGTAGTATTAGATGAAAAAGCAGAAAAAAATGTATTTGTTGAAAGAAAAGAAAGAACAGCCGAAATATGAGGTGGACAGGAGGGAGGTATGGCAAGGTAGAATGGAGCCTAGCACTCTCCCTTTTGGGGGATGGCAGGACACTACACTGTCCCTGGGAAGGCGTGTCTGGTGAGGAAGAGCAGCTCGGTTGCTCTGCATAGCAACCACCACATCCCCCATGTCTCCAGCACCTGAGGCTGTCACCTGTCCCACCCACTGCCCTCTCAGCATGCCATATCCAATGGGAAGGCAGAGGCCCACTCCTGGGCACACGGATTGGCCACTGAGACGTGCAGCTAACTGTCCTGTGGCGAATTGTTTGGGGCTAAGCGGAGGGGGAGGCGTGGCAAGGGAGGAGCAAAAGGGGAGGATTGAGAGGAGAGGGATGGATGTAATTGGCTGGCTGGGGCAGGGTGAAGCAGGCAGGGCCAGGCGGCTGCAGCCAATTGTTCCAATATGGCTCCCAGAGCTGTAAAACCTGCCAGAGAGTGTTCTTTTATGGTTTCCTCACAGGGAGACAATCCTGACCCCCTTCTTGTTCCACAGAGGAATTCTGAGAAGCCAATCCATTCACCAACTTCTCTTGTTGCTATGGCCATCAGTTCTGCTCTCTTGGAACAGTCTTCAGTCTGCCATTGCTTCCCTGCAAGCCCCTTGAGCAGGTAGAATATTATTTTTTTATTGGGTGCTCTTGGATACAACATTGATCTACAGCAAAATCATTCTTCCTAAAACTTCCCAGAGATATTTCCTGTTCATGTATGTATTTCATGATAGTTAATGATTGTTACAGAAACAACAACCAAATACAGCACTGAGCTTGTAATGGTCTATAAAATGTGTCAAGATTTAAAAAAATGAGAAAGGGAAACAATTATCACAATGAAATATAATAATATAAAATATGATAATATAAAATTGAAAAATACAATAAAAGATAACAGAATAGAAAAATGTCTTAATATTATCACTGTATGATTAGATCATTTTATTCCCTTCTAATGGAAATAGCTCAAACTAGAGAATAAGCAATTCTGTTGGTAATAATTCCTGTCTGTGAGTAGGAAATTAACTGCTTGTCTGCCATAACAGATTCATTTTTTTGTTATGAGTGACAAAGGCCCATAAATCGGCATAGAAAGAACACTGGAAAATGCATGTAGCAAAGTCTAGATGGATTCTGACCACAAGGATACCATTTTTCAATGCATGAAGTTCGATTGTGCCTCCCATATAATAGAGGTTAAAGTCCAAAGGCTGTATATTGTGCTGGGAAAACAAAGTTGAATAGTAGTCTGTAAGGATAAAAAGCTTCCAAATTGGAAACCATCACTAGGTTTGAAGGCTATACCACCCAAATATGTTTACTGTGCATTGCCGAAGAGTCTTTGATGGATTTTGGCTTTAGATCAGCAGAAAGTAGATAGAAAGCCTACAACAGCACTGGCTAGCCATTTTTTTTTTCTTTCACAACTTGGGAGACAAAGGGTGCTTGTAAAAACCTTGACCGAACAATGTCTAAGGGCTTTAAATCATTGTAGGCACTTCTGTATTACAAAGCATTTGGGATATAGCTTTAACTTTAAAAAGTTAATGATTGTAGGCAGGGGTGGGATTGGACCAGTTCTATAGAACCAGTTGTTAGGACTCTGCGCAGTTTGGAGAACCAGCAAATTGTGCCCCTGGCTGGCCCCACCCCTCTCTGACTGCCCCTCCCATCCCGTCACTCCTTAAGGTATTTCTTTTTTCCACTCCCGAAGATCAGCTGTTCTTATGATCAGCTGTGCCGGGATTCCCCTCGCTTACTTACTGTTTTGCCCCAGGAGAGTTCCCTGCGACCCAGGAGGCCCAAAAAACAGAGGGGGGTTACTGCCCCCCAAAAGAAGCCACACCCACCTAGTCATATGGCCATGCCCACCTAGCCAGGCCCACAGAAGTGGTTGTTACAAAATTTGAATCCCACCCCTGATTGTAGGTACACATCTACGGTATTTGCTTTGGAAAGAAAAAAAATTCCTAGTGTAACTAATTATTGTTAGTGTTCACAGATAGGACTATAATTTGTCCTAACTATGTTCTGGAATCTTAAGAAATTACATCAAGATCTTTGAAAAATTGAGCTTATTTATTTTATTATTTCAAATTTGCCATTGATGTTTCTGGCAACTAGCATTAACTATTTTGATCAGAAACCATTTCTCTTTAGACACACCTCCCAAATTTTGTCTGTGTAACTACATTATCAGCATAAAGCAATCCTGCCACATGTCCATCATCACAAAGTTTAGAAGCTTGGAATTTTTTACTGCTACTAGTACTATTACTACTACTACTATTATTACAGCTACCAGAGCTAAAAGACAAATCTGTTTCACTCCTCAGCAAATTGTCATGTCCACAAAAGGACCAGCTCTATAACATTTAACTGTGTTTTTACAGAGTTCACTGGAGATGGGCATTAAATTAAATAAATTAGTAGAAATTGCCATTGATCAATAGATGTGAGAGGTAACTTTCCCCAGAATCTGTTCCTTGGAGTAGAATTGTAATTGTTTATAAGATGTGCACTCCATCATATCAATCTAAGCAACAGATAAGGAATGGTGTTGGCCATGTGGGTTCTTCTCTATTTAAACTTATAAAATAACAAACTGATCCACTGTGAATCGGCCTTCCCACATCATCTAGCTTCTTTTGACCCAGTCAATCCAGTAACTTTTCCATCCTTAGTCCTGAATGGATTGCATTTTGCCAACAGCCTTTACATACTCAATACTACACAACACAACCTTTTAAGTCACAAACATCCTGCTTGAATATAGTGAAAAGTTAATCTTAGCACCCACAATTCATTTGGCTGGTAAAGAGAATTCAGATCTATCTTCTCCCATGCAAGCTTTTTTGCTCAAGCACTATTTATTGGGCTAAACTGGGAAATTCCTTCTCCAAATTTATTTGGGATCACTGAAATGGGACTATGGGTTGCTTTAATGTCAGAAGTGGCCCTAATGATGAAGTGCTTTCTTCCTATATTGGCAGTTACTTTGATCCTTCCAAAAAGTATCTGCTAGTAAATACATCCAAGGATCTCAGAATCAATATGGCAGGCTGACACTTAATATATCTTGCCGGGAGTTTTTAGCTTAATATATTAAAAGGTGTACAAAAAGCAATCCTGATGGTGAACTCACCTTAGGTTCAAGAGACAATTGATTTATCATACAATCTATTTAATAACCTACAGTATTTGTATTTAAAGTTGGTTTTGGCCAGACAGAGAGCACCTTTCTTTACTGCTTTTTCTGGATTCTTGTTTCTTCTAGAATCAATGCCAAGAGAAATGAGGACACCAACAGAAACTAGAATTAGCCAGAAGATTAAATAAACAGATAACTAGGACTAATTTTAGATGAGTCCTCTTGGCTTTGGTCATGCTTATTATCAACCTAAAATCCAGCAAAGGCCATAGCCATAAAGAAAGATCTGAGACTTATCATCTCCCCATAATCAATATCCCACCAATATGCTAGAAAACCTCTATGCAGAAGTGTAATTTGATCAGGATTGTTTACCTACAAGGGCAGGATTGATTTATTTGTTAAGGATTGTGGGGTTGAGTAACAAACTACATGTCAGAATTCAGCTAATTGCCTAGAAAATACGATATAAACACTATATAAAGTGAAAGAGTGTATGATTAAATGGCCTAAAAGCCATGTCTATAATATACAAATGGAGCAATGGGAAAATATCTCATTGAAAGGGTTGAAATTTACTTTATGTTCTATACATAGAACATAAAGAATTTTTATAAAATGATGTATCATTGGTACTTGTTTCTAGGGAAACTGTCAAGAACAGGTGAAGATATTTTGAATCTTTGCTAGAATGGTGAACAAAATGAAGGGACATTTTACCTGTTTGGTGAACATGCAAAAAAAGCTAAGAAAATTTATGCAAATACATACATGAATGCAAAAGATGCATTTTGCTTTTGGGATTAACAAACAAGCAATTAGAAAAAAGCCATTGAATTTTGTTTTTATATATATAATAACTGCAGCAAGACTATTATGTTCAACAGTGGAAAGGTTCGACATTCCCCACAATGGGGGAAAATGTCTGATGAATATGATGAAACTTGCAGAGGCAGCTAACTAACTTCTTAGATTAGAGAAAACAACAGCATCTATATTTATGGTTGCCTGGAAACCCCTTACAGACATATTGTAAGGAAAAAAATGTATTCATGATTTGTGGGTTTGATGATTGGAAAAAACTGCATAATAAAAGGGTGAGCTGTTTTTGTAATCACAGTCAGACTAAAACTGTAAATGTACTTATATTTATTGCAGAAGAAATCAGAAGCTTATTTTTTTCTATTTCTTTTGTTCTCTCTGCACCTTTTCATCTTCTTTTCTACCTTTTTTGTTTCTCTTTTTTTTTTGACTTTGTGTTAGCTTTTACATTCTTTATAAAGCCTTTAATAAAATACACACACAAATCTACACATAAACACATCCTTACATAAAATTGGGAACAATTATTTCAAGACTGTATGATTGCAAATCCTGAAGGATATGATAATGTTTATTCAAAAGTCCCCCCCGTTTTGTTTTGTTTTTTGCAAAACCTCTTTTTTGTTTAGCTAAAACAGCTGACTATAGGGATGCACTGTTAGAATCCAACAATAAAGAAATTGATTGGAGAATTTCATCCTAAAACTAAATCATGATTGCAATTTTTTTGAAAGGATCAGTTAACTAAGAAGATTCATGGTATTCTTATATTCTGGAACCGGTAGATTCTGAAGAGCAGAAGACATAGAACCAGTTCTATGTCTGCTGATGTTTTTACCCACCCGCCTACCTGGGCTCTGACCTGATCTTTATTTCCTGATTTTTCAACTTCAGCTGCCGAACAAGGCACAGCTGCAGTTTAAAAAGCAGGAAAAGAGGGCTGTTTCAAAGGCTGTGTCTCTGCACACAGCATGCTGATGACAATTTACAGGTGCGCGGCTCGAAGCATGCAGGGAAGCTCGTAAATCCCGAACTGGTAGTTAACTCTGTTGTATCTCAACCCTGCTCCCCTCCACCTACAAATTACTACAGTTATAGTTACAAATGGAAGAGTTTGATTCTAGTTTGATCTTGAGATCAACTCTCCAGAGTTCGTACAGAAGCCATTTTCAGCTATATAGTTTGACATTGTTTTGAACTGGAGATGTTGAAGGCCTGAATCTGGGTTGCTTTCATATGCAAATCATGAGCCATTGGTCCCAAACAGTGATTGCTCCATATTGCTAGTGTTGTATTAAAAATATAACAAAGACCTAAGTAATTGGGATGAACAATAAGACAATAAACATAGTTGTTTTGATATCAGTGTTAATACTATTCAGTTATAACTTAACTTTCAGATAAAACAGATTCTATACAGAAGCAACATTATTGGCTTAAAACAGGTGTGCCAAACTGGCAGCCTGCGGGCCAGATGTGTCAATCTGGCATTGGCCATTGCCCATCCCAGCTCCTTGAAGGGAAAAAGCTTAATGAAACATCACGTGAAGGTAATGTGATGCCACGAGTTTGACACCCGTTATTTCGATGTAGAGATGGCGATAGGTTATATTCTGAGAAATCCTAAAACAATTAATTGCATGGCTCTTTTTCCTGTGACTAAAAAGACCTAATTTTTAAAAAAATAAAGAAGAAGCATTCAGAATCTTAAATAAAAGATTCACATTGTGATGAAATATTCTCTGACTTTGATTTAAATATAATAGAATATCACTGGTAAAATATTGATTACTTTTAATCTCATTTCTTTTCCTTTTGCATAATTCCCAGCCATATGAATTTCTCTCAGAGAGAAGGATATTTTTCTTAAGGTAACTGTAAACACAAGTTATAAATATTGATGCCACGGTTTAGCTATGTGACAATGTGAAGAATAAAAATCTCCAATGCAAAAAATGCTCAGAACTTAAGAGTAGTCTGACTATGATATAATGTCATTTGTTAACTACTAAGTACTGATATTCCTTTGGTAAATATTTCTAGTGGATTATAAGACTCTGTGTATTCTTTGCAAGCTATGTATACATAGAGACCAAACCATTTTCCACGTAATTCCACATTGTTTACATCTGCTTCAACATTTTATTTAGGTTTTAAAAAGAGAGATCTCTTCTCAGTTATTCAAGAACCACATAGCCAGAACAGAGGATACAATGCATCATACAATAAATCACATTTAGCTATGTGATTTCAAGAAGCTATTTACCCTCCACTGAGCCTCTGAAATTATTGTACCTTGTGCTTATTGCTGACACGAATTAAATGTTTTAGTTGAAGTTCAAAGACAGATTTTTCTGCCTTCTTTGAAAAAAGATTTCTTTAAAAAAGCTGTAAAAATATTTTAGTTTTTATACTAAATGTCATTTTCTTATATATTAGGAATTCAATTCCTGTTCAATTTTAAACAATATATCTCCCAAACAAAACCATTATAAATATTTATTAATCACTACATAGACTTTCTGTAGAATTAGCGTTCAGTCCTGTCTGCTATAACTGACATGAATATGTCTTGATTTTTTCCCTATTCTCATTGATCTTATGTTTCCTACTGCTCCTTGTCAAAAGGGCCACCATTGATCAGAATAATGTCAGGTAAAAATAAAGATTTGGTTGGACTTGACTTTGTGTGACATCACATAAGCATGCAATTTTCTCAGCAATGGTTTAAATGGAAGAGGACTATATCAAAATCCCTCACAAAAATCCATGAATGACCCAAGGTGCCTGCAAATGCAAGCTGACGGATGCAATAAAATTTGATATTGCGTTAAAATTTGAAACAAAATGGTGGGAGTCCCAAAGGTGCTTTTTTTTTTTTTTTTAAAGANTTTTTTTTTTTTTTTTTAAAGACAATTGGACTTTGTTTTTTGGTTTTTTGCTTGAAGATGTTTTGCTTCTCATCCAAGAATCTTCTTCAGTTCTGACTGATGGTGAAGAATGAAAGGATTTATATTCCTTGTAAGTCATCTGGTTGCTAGCACATTTTCTGAGAGTCACTGAGACCACTTGGAGGTTTATCTGTGCCCTCGGGGGCATCTGAATAGTACAAATGGGTGTGAAACCTTCTTGGAACTGTTGAAAGGACTGTGCTGTAAACAGGAGATAGGTGGTGTCAAATCCCTCCTGCTCTGTTGAGAGAGGGTTGTTTAATGTAGATGGCCTCTTTGACCCTTCTTTCAAACCAGCAGTCCTCTCTGTCCACATTCAAAAGGCAAGTCTGTCCAGCTGGCTTTTGAAAAAAGTATTTTTGGGAAAACCATGATCTGGATAACTGAGAATTTTGATAAATTGGTGATAGTTTCTTAAGAAGGTGTGATAGTAAAATTTGTTGCAGATAATCTACTGCCTAGGTGTCAAACTCGATGTCACATGACATCACGTGGCATATTGTGATGTTTTTTTGCCTTTGAGGAGCCGGGGTGATGCATCTGGTGTGTGGGCTGCCAGTTTGGCACCCTTGACCTAGTGAATGTGCATCCAAGACTGACATAAATACAAAAAGGGTGGGGGTTTGCATCAATGATGCTGTTTCAGCCAGCTTACTGATTTTGAGCCCCTCCCACACCTCCTCCAATGAACACTGCTGGAACCTCTGGAGGGAGAGTAAATGTATAGAAATCAAAGGAAGGGGTATGTGCTTATGTGAAATAAAACGGAGCCAATGAAAGTTTGAGAGTGAATGATCTAAAACCTGGGCAGTGCTCTTTTTTCCAACAAACTATACTGAAGCCAAATTTAAGAGCTAAAAGGGTGAGTGCATGAGCTGTGATGAACAAGAGAAGCCCAAGCCTTACTAAGCTATTCATGCACCTAAAAGTGATGAGAATTCATTCCATGGCTTTTCTATATGCATAAAACAAATATATATTTTTATATTTGTGCGCTTCCAAACTCTCTCTGACCAAAAGTACATGCTGGCATCCCTGATGATACAAATGGGTATTATATGATTATAATGGCTAAAAATATGAAAGTTGTAATGTAAGCACATAACTAAATTAGACAACGTTTGATACAGCTCTATTTAATTTGTATACTGGTCCCAAGAATCTTGAAGAGCTGATTCTTATCACAAGCACTGATATAAAAGTGAGGCCAGAGACCAGGATGGTTGAATATGTATTTTGGGGAATTAAGAATTGTTATTGTGGTTCTTATAACTTTTGTTTTTAGTGTTGTTCTATGAGCCACCCAAAGGTATGATACCCAGGATGAGTGTTTATATAAGTTTATATAAGTTTTTTAACAATATAAATACATATTAAATCCTGGCTTATTCACCAAAATAGCTAAAGATGACTTGAACTTGTCCTGTTAACATATCAATAATAGAAATTCACTAAAACTCCCCTGAACCTTGGCCTTGAATTCAAAAAAGTGATTGGAGCTGTATTTTAAAATCCAGTCTTAAGCAAAGAAATATTAAATAACTACTAAAAACACCTCTATTGACTTGATTCTATCTTATATTAACTGATCTATTACAACAAAGATGACCTTCCTCTAGAAGAGCATTATTTCACCATTTCTAGCACTATTAAGTTTTTTCAAATCACGATCATCCACCCCTGAGGAGTAAATGGGAAATCATGTGTGAACAATAAAAGACAGTTCCCTTTCAGAATATTTCCTTTAAACTGTATGCAGATTAAAAAAGCAAATATTAATATTTGCTCATTAATGTGAAGATCAAGATTCTGATCTAATAATGTTTTTAGAGCTAAAGCCCATGTCACACTGCACCAACGGATGCAAAGAGGATGTAAAACGGACAAAAAAGCTTGCCATCCGTTG
>BHFT01068082.1:0-21757 GCA_004320025.1 Laticauda laticaudata
GAACCTGCGTACTTGGACTGGGAAGCGCTACCTCTGCTGATGGGAATCACTGGTAGTGCGTAGCGCATGGTCGTCGGAGGCGGCTCGTTGCAAATCCTGTGGAAGCCGGCTGTGCAGCCATCTGTCCCTGGCGTGGTGCAGGCAGGCAGACCTGATTGGGTAGTGAGCCAGGTTCAGGCCTGGGCCTCCGGAGCGGCTGGTGCCAGAAGAGCTTGATCCTCTCCTTCATCGGCCTGGTACTGATGAGGGCCTTGGGCATGTCCATCGAGGGGTCTGGCTCACCGTAGCCGTGATGACAGGGCTTGCAATTAGAAGATGGTCATGTCGAAATGGACGCAGCTGGGAGAGGAGAGTCTGTGCTTAGCGTTTATTGTGTCCTGAATCTGCCAAGAGGAACAGTTGTGGCCCTCTGTCCCTGTAACGGCTGCCTCTCTGCCCACTTTTCTGCTGGAGGTCTAGGATGGGAGGCTGGGGCGTGGGGGTGGGTTGGTTTCTCTGGTGGCTGGCTGGCCTATCTTGCTCCATTCTTAATGACAGTGGATCCTCCACGTCTCCGGACAACAGGGGAGTGAGCAGCTGCTAGGCGGTCTGCTGTAATGGGGAGCCCCCAAAAGACCATCCTGCCTGGACAACGGATAAGCTGTCCATCCTGGCTGGAAGAGGAGTGGCTCGTCTGTGGGCTGTTCCTGAGGGAGAAAGGGTTTGACAGAGGGGCTTACTGCCTCGTGGTGATCTTCACCCTCCAGGAGAAAGCTGCGCCCTGGCGCTACTGACAATACGTCTCGCCAGTCAGGTTGAGCTTGACAGCGGCCTGCCGCAGATTTCTCTTCAGGTGCAGCTGGCCCATAGTCTAAGGTTGTGCATGTGCTCCACAACGCCCAAGGAGTACATCTGAAGTGTAACCACAGGCTCTCCGCCTTCTCTCTCCACGCTGCTGCTTCCTCTTGGTGTCAACGATAGAGGCCTGTGGCCCTTCTCTCCAACAGGTACTTGTCCTCCCTACAGCCATCCAGGCACCAGTTCCTCTCTGGTCCCTCGGAAATAGAGGTACCCTCGTTTCCGTCTCTCCCCTTCTCCTGCTGCCCCTTTCTCCTCTGGCAGGGGCTTCAAGGGCTTCAGCAGCAGAGCGTTTACTGACGAGGACTTGGGGCTGGCCATCCAGCAGCAGTGTCAGGAGACGTGCCACAGCAGTAGCAGCGCTGGAGAAGCACCACAGCCCAGCAGCATCCAGAAGGAGAAGCCGTCCAGAGTCAGCGCCAGGGGGTGGGATGGTGGTTCTTTCTTCTTGGCCAGGGCTGGCAGGGTAGGCACACATCCGAGGTTCCTAACTTGTTGTCCCGATGGTGTTCTCTCAAGATGTCTCTGCAGATGCAAGGTCTTTTTCTCTAATGCTGACTGCCGATTGCGAGCTCGCCCTCCTTTATATCCACAGAGCTTACGCAATTCATCCTCCACGTGCAACAGTGTATCGCTTTGCATGCCGCTATGCATCCCGCTTGCATCCTAATAGGCGTCCGTGATGCATCCACGTCATCCACTGTATGCATCCCTCCTTCATCCGCTTACGAGGCTCCCTGGCAGTTTGCTGTTCTCACGCCACAGAAAAGCGCCTGAGATGTGTCATCCTGCTTTGCGTCATCACTTGCGTCTGCTAGGACTTCCACGTAACATCTGTTTTACGATCCCCGCGCTACCTCCTCCCCACGTCCGTTCCTTTCCGTTGTTGTCCGCTCTGTTTATGCAAATTTGGGGCACTTTTGAGAGTGGACAACAACGGATGGAAAAGTTGCTCGTCCACTGTGTCCTTTTTGCTTACATTTTGCATCCGTCGGCCAGTGTGACCTGGCCTGTATACCTTTCTTACCTAGTCTTACCTTTCACCCTACCTGCTTGTCTTCTAGTCTCTCACTTGAATGGTTGTGCATCTATATTGTATTCCTATCAAGACAGATGATGGACTGATTTGTGGAAAAATCACTTACCTTTTTTTTTTAAGCAAACTTTATTGATAACAAAACCAAAAGATCAAACAAACACACAGAAGAAGAAAGAAAAGAAATAGAAAAAAAGAAAATGATGAAAAAACTTACAATTCTACGATCGACAGTCTATGGTTCCTTTTTTGTTATCAATATTGGTGATACATTTACAAAGACATATTATTGAGAATATATAATTATGATTTACATTTTATGTTATTTACTAATATATTTTCTATTTTTGTTCGATCCAATCATACCAGCATTCCCATATATATTATTCCATCTATAATATTCTGATGTTTCTTTTTCCTTAAATGCTAAGGTTAATGTGTCCATCTCTGCACAGGCTGTTATCTTCTGTATAACCATCTCTGTTGGAATAACTGCTTGTTTTCAACACTGTGCAAAAGTTATTCTGGCTGCAGTAAGAAGATGCAGTATTATATATTTAACATTTTTAGGAATTTGTCTATTAAATATCCCCAATAGGAAGAATTCTGGTTTTGATTCAATTTGCTCCGCCGTTATTTTCTCTAACCACTTTTTTATTCTATGCCAGTATCTTTGGGATTCAGTGCAGGACCAACACATATAAAAAATGTTCCCTGTTTCTTTTTTCATTTCCAGCAATTTGGATTCATGTTAGGAGACATTTTCGCTATTCTCAAGGGTGAGAGATGTCATCTATAAAACATTTTATAGGCATTTTCTTTATATGCTGCTGATCTTGTAATTTTATTATTCCTTGTCCAAACCTTTTCCCATTCTAATAATGTAATGCTACGTCCTATGTTTCTGTTCCAAGCTATTGCCTTTGACAACTTCCTCTTCTANTGTTGCCTTTGACTACTTCCTCTTCTAATTCTGTCTCTAGTAAATAATTATAAAATTTAGTTATATTTTTTTTATCTAGACCTAATAAAATTTTATCTATTTGTTGTGCCTTAGAATAAATTCCAAAATTTTTCTTATCCTGGCTATATCTCTTTTGAATTTGCAAGTAAGCCCACTGGTCTACTTGTAGCCCCTGTTCTTGGAGATCTAAGGAGAAACTTTCTGACAGTGAGAACAATCAACCAATGGAACAGAAGTTGTCCTCGGAAGTTGTGGGAGCTTCATCACTTGAGACTTTCAAGAAGAGATTGGACTGCAATTTGTTAGAAATGGTGTAGGGTCTCCCGCTTGGGTGGAGGGTTGGACTAGATGACCTACAAGGTCCTTTCCAACTCTGATTGTCTGTGTCTGAGTCTCAACATTAGCCTGAGTGTGAAGCAAAAAAACCATTTTCCCCAAATGAAATTTCATTTAATGTGTCTATAGAAGCCATGTTTCAAGTGAAATGTTTGATCTGTAGATAGTTTTTGGAAGACACTCTTTAAAATCAACAGATCCAAATTGATCTGACTGTCTGGCTTTTGTCTGCCTATAAATGTAATCATAAATATAATTAATGAAATGGCTTTAATAAAACAGTTCTATCACTGATTTCAGTTTTTCCCTTCAGAATGTAAATATATATTAATGTTTTTTTCCAAATCCAGGTCCTTTACACATTTTCTCACAGGTGTCTGCGCCATTATTGGAGGAGTGTTTACAGGTAACAGGATTTTTGTTTAAATAGTTTTATATTCATTTTGAAACTGAAATTAGTCAATGTTTTGATCAATACATCATACTTTCAGGGCATTTTCAAATCAGTTCTGGTATTATTTAAAAGGTTTGCCATAATGAATGGAAATAAAATGAGAAATAGGGAAAATTTGGCAGTTGATATTATTAATGAGTAATATTTATGGCTTTTACTTACTATACAACTTTTGAAAAAGTATAACTCCTGATTGATTCAACAAGATTACATTCACATGGTTATGAATGTATCATACCATAAGAATAGAATTTGGAAAGAATGCCAGCGGAGTTCTTTTTATTTTGGGGCAATATTGCAGGTTTTATTACTTTTCCATATGAGCTAATTAAACTTCCCTTCTTTTTCCTCTTTTCAGTTGCAGGACTCATTGATTCTTTGATCTATCATTCAGCTCGAGCCATTCAGAAGAAAATTGAACTTGGAAAAACTTCATAGATTAATGTCTACAAACCTTCCTAAAAGACTTGAAGAAATGAAAAATAACCCTAACATCAATGTCCAATATGAATGTGCCAAGTGAAGATAATTGGAACTTTGAGAAGAGACTGACATTCCAGTCCTGGGACAAGTAAAACAGGGATTAAATTTAAACATCGATGTTTGTGGCTGTTAAAACATTTTAACATTATATTCAAATATAATGTTAATATTTTAATATTCACATTAATCTGTTGGCATATATTTCAGTTTCTATATTCCAAAAGAAAGTGTCATCCAGAATATAGTCTACAAGAACTTCTATATGTCTAAAACTAGTTATTTCTAATTTAATTTGTATTTCGTGATGATGTAAATTGTGTGGTTGGAATAAATTCTCAGGAAAATGTTTTACTAAAGTGATGTGATAAGTTACTTTTTTAAAGCTTGTTTATGTAGTATCAAGAGTTGTTATATCCAAAAATATTCCTTATGGCATCCATTTTCCCCTCTTCATTGGTATGTAATACTTTAATTCTAACCACAGTCTGCAATAGATCACATGTTCTTCATCTTTGGGTTTTATTTTCTAAATTTGATTAGAATATTTTGCAATACAGTGTGAAATTATTGGTTCCTGTCTCACACCTATTTTCCCAATGTCTCATATATTAGCAGTTTCTCATTCTTCATCTCACTGTCCAGCTGATGGAAATATCCTGTTATTAATCATTGTGATGATTGATCAGGTAAGGTGATTGTTTATGATAATGTGATAATGATGACCTATTGAATTTATCCCTACTCTAGGCATATTTGGAACCTAATATACAAATAGTTTCTTCACTGGCTTCCATTGCATCTTGGTGGTATATATCAACTGTACCACTATGGCACTTTACTCTTCAAGACATTAACTTAAATATCTATAGCCATGTAACTGAATTTTTGCTGTTTTATTGATCACAACATTTATGTGTTATCTTTTTGAGACCAGCAGTGGGTAAAGTGCAGCACCAAGTGACATTTGGGGTTGATAATCTATCAGTAGCTAGGAATCGTACTGACATTTTGTGAAATGATGAGAGTCATATTGGATTAAAGAATAATACAAACTGAGCAGGAACAGCTAGTCAGGATTTTCCAGGTTTTGGGAATTAGGTTAAATATTGTGTGGAGAGGGAGTTTCCCTGCTTAAAACCCATCAGAGCAGTTGGAGGGGGTCACTTAAGTAGGGTTGGGTGCAGTGGTGGGATTTACATTTTTTTTACTAACAGTTCTGTGGGTGTGGCTTGGTGGGCGTGGCAGGGGAAGGATGCTGTAAAATCTCATCAGAGGTGGTATTTGCCGGTTCTTTGAACTACTAAAAATTTCTGCTATTGGTTCTCCAGAACTGGTCAGAACCTCCTGAATACCACCTCTGGTTGGGTGCGAATCTTATCCTTTGTTTATTTACTCGTCTCTAATTGGAGCAGCATAAAAATATTCAGATAATAGTGTATTTTTTGCCCTATGCAATAGATTTATCCTTCGTTTCAGTTTTACTTCACAGAGAAAAAGTTTATCACGCAATATGTCTGATCATGGGAATGGTCATGCCAACAAAAATTGATCTAGTATCATAGAAAACTGTGTTATGAACCAAATCTTTGCTTACTTAGCTTACCATTGTTTAAATAAAAGTTTTAGGTAAAAAAAATGTGAATTTCCCCATTTTTGCTAATATTAATCTTATATGTTTTGATATTGGGTCTACAATTGATGAAGCTAATATAGAGTTGCCAATTAATGTATTAGACATTCCTAAATAATGGCTGTTGTAATATATATCTAGAATCACTTCAAATAGCAAGATGTATATACATTTAGTAAACATATTTCCAGCAATCATTTCAAATAAAATTAAAATAATAATCATTTCAAGTAATATTCAAATAATATTTAAAATCTGGATAATTTATTGAGAACTTGATTTACAAATTATGATGGAGGGAAGGAGAAACACCAAATGAGTTATCAGAAAGCTATTTTTCAAATTCAAAGATATATTTCACATTCAAACACCTGTTCTGAAAATATTCAGAAATATGTTTCTTTTGATGCTACTTTTGGTGCTCCAATTTCTTCTGGTGTCAAAAACACAGGAAATCTGAATTGTTCTATCTATCGTTTCATACTCAGAGAATGGAGCAAAATCTGAAGCCAGTAACAAATAGTGTTTATAGTCTCTGTTGTTCTAAAATGCATATATTCAGAAAATATATTGCTCATATTTTTAATATTTGGTGCATGAAACAAACAGAAATGTCTCCTCTTCTTGTGTTTTATTCTAGTTTTACTTTTCTTTGAACCCAGAACAGAGATAATTTTAAAAAATCTGAATGTGAAGACCTGTAAGACTAAGATATTTTTGGGAGGCATTATATCCCTATTTCAATCTAATTCAGGAAGTTTAGACACGTAGTGTAAAGTATCAACTATTTATAGAATACCAATTTGCCTTCAGTTGCCAGCCTTTCAATGAGTTGTAGCTCAAAAGTGCCATTGTGTACTCCAGACTTGAGAAAGGCTCCTGCATTACGATTGTCTTCCCAGTAGTGGTGCCAATTCCCTTTGCTGTCTGCACCAAAGCCAAAGACAGAAACCTACCAAAGCAAGAGAAGCAAGTGAGAAAACAATGTCTGCAAAATACTTAAATGTTGCACATCTACTGAAGAGATCAGACATCTAATCTCTGTTATATGTTTTGAATTACACTTCTCCCAGGTCCCTGTCATTGCCATCCTGGATGGAAGAGATGGCATTGAAATACAAAACATCAAAAATGCTGTTTTAGGTTGCCTGCCACACGATAATCAATTGCATTACATAAATGCCAGAGTTATATAATTTATATCCCTCCTCAAATGTTGCTTTTACTTTATGTTTTAGAAAGTTATGTATGGGTTTTGCAAAGTGGAAGGTGAAACAAGTAGGTAAAATATAACTCATGTTGAATAGTAGGTTGAATTTGGTTTTTTGTCATAGTTTTTCATTTTGGTGATTAAAGTACAAAGTGTCCTGTAAAATATCAATATTTGCCACATGTAGTCTGCCATTTAGTAGCTTCCCAATTGCCATTTGGCAGCTTCCCAGCAAGATTTTTATCACTAAATAAATCGTAAAGAGAAATTGTTTTGGGCAGAGGTAAAAGTGGTTAGTGAAGCAATAGGAACTTCAGCTCAGAACCCATTTACAACATGATTCCCAATCTTTCTGGCTCTGCAGATTGGGGCCTAAGGTGTCGGTGGTGGTGGTGGGGAATGGTTCCACACAAGCAGCCGGAGAATGGGGAGCTCTGTCGGAGCTTTGTGTACTCAAAGGGTGGCCCGCTGCTTGTGTGGCCTGGTTCCCAATAGGCTGCAGTCCAGTATGGTGCCACAGCCCAGGGATTGGGAACCCCTGATTTACAGAGATAAGAGGAATGGGTTTTTTGGGTGCACTTACCCGTGTGCAAGTATGAATGGCAAAAATCAGTGTAATCAACCCAGTGGAAGGATACTTTCCATGATGCTGTGTCCATTTGTCTTGGATATATTTCAGGAAACCAGGGTGAATTATTAGAATCTAAGAAGAAAATTTGATAAAACAAGATTCACCCAGATTGATCATAAATCCTTCCTCAAATTGGTCCATCTATTATAAAAATAACTTCAGAGCAAGAAAAGTCCTTGATGTTCCCTAGGACTTAAAATGGAATGGATGATTCCCTCTCCCTGGACACATCAGATCTTATGTGCAGTTATTCCATGGCTTCAGGGCCACGGTACCACAAAATACCATACCTGACTGTAGACTGGAACAAGAACAGTTCATATTCCTAAGAGATTCCTAGTTTGAACCTCTCTAGTACAAGTTTGCTTTGACTTAAGAATGTAGTGGCCTCCATAACCATTTTCCTTCTACCTCCTGTATTTTATTATTTAGTAAGGAATATTACCAGCTTGAAATATGATTTAATACATAAGATAAATATAAAACAATACATTTATTTATGAAGTTGGGACTCCAATGGTGATTATTTTTAATCCACAAAAATAAAAATATAATAATAAATGCATTATTGCTTTTTAATTTACACCTTACCTTGTTTTTGTTGGCTTTAATAAATCGTTTAACTCTTTTGTACGTTCTGAGAAAGGAATGGAAGAATCTTTACCATTCAACATCATTTAATTTTATTTAATCAATATTATAGACATTGTAGAAAGATAACTATATTAGTCTATGGTAGCCCCAAATCAGGAGACTTCTGATTTTAAACATTATTTTATTTTTGTTCCTCTGGTTGATAGATTAAAATCCATTTATGGAAAACCGGTTTCATGGGAAATTTCTTTAATAAGTGATAATGACAAATAAATATCTGATATAGTGAGAACTGTGTTTGCCATCTAAAAATGGAAACATGCTTGATATTCTGAAAGCGCTAGGAATGCTTGATAGCATGATATTACTATGCTCAGTCTTCTATATGCAATTACTTAAGAAGGATACTTACTGCTTGATATCTCCTGTTGAAAGGGCACTGGCCAACCATTTGAGATCCAGAGGTTTGAAAGGGACTAGTACAAGATGCACATTAGGATGGAGATTCATAGCACTCTCTGGGTACATGAAATGGTGTGTGGTTCGTGTCCCAACATCTTCCTCAAAACCTGTAACCTGTGCAGTGTTCATTCTTTGAGAATATTTAAAAAAAAACAATCAGAATTTTCTTATTCAAGATGCCTAGGTCACACACATGAAAAAAGAATTGTTACTTAAACTTACTAAGTACAAAACCTGTATCTAAGTCACAGATCCAGATAAAATTAGTGGATATCCCAACTCCACAAAGAAGGAAAATGTCATGATATGTCATGTGATGGCAACATGACACCGCGAGTTTGACACCCATGCAATAGAGTCTTACAATAACCAGTTATAATATCTGATCACAGCAGCAACATATTAGATTCCTGATTGCAAACTTAGGATCATTTATCAGGATAAAAACGTTTTTAGTATGGAATGGTCATTGTTTCATTGTCAATTTGTTTGTGGCCACATGCTGCCAACAGAGGAAATCACATCTTTTCTATGTCCACAGATTTTCACTTTTATTAAATTTATATGGCGCCATCTTGCCTAGAGGTGATTCTAGGATACTTACAAGTAAAAAGCAACAAGATAAAACATTAAAATATTAGAATAATAAATATTAACATTAAAATTGACAATCAAGATGCCAAAAAGGGAGGAAGATTATTATTTCTATAATCTTTTTTTTTTTCTGGAAGGATAGGCTGCACAATACTTGAGATTTAGTTCAGATTCAAGGTGCTTCAGAAAGTAAATGCAGTTTTTGTCTCTGACTCAATACAATATCATCTTTTCCTGGATCCCAATAGAGTTGTGTGATCATGGAAAACACTGCTTTTGCTGCTACTGTTTTAACAGAGATAGGTGCTGAGTTCATAGCTCTGCATATTCAAAACACTGCCTTTGAATCAAATCAAACATGGCATAAATATCCCAATTCCGTATCATTTTAAGGCAGTCAGACTAGTTAATGTAATAATAATAATAAAAAAATATCACTCCTGGGAGAGGTCTACACCAATCTGTTGTGATGTCTTTTGAATCTAGTTTGAGGGCTGCAGATCTCTCATTCTTTGTGTATATGCTGTGTTGTTCTACCTACTTACCTCATCACAAACTTGTGAGAATCTATCTTCTCTCCATATTTAGAGCCCCTCAGCCTTCCTGAATTTCCTACCACAGCACAAGTTCCACAATGAACAACATCCTGAACTCTAGCAGTGGGTGACAGATAGTTTACCATCTTCTGAATTTGGCTGCCATCTTTTGATCTTTGTAGCTTCTGATGGAACAAAGCAAAGCATTAGAAGCAGGGTGCAGAAACTTCCAATAACACCTGCCCAGGAAATGTACTTGGGGGAAGAAATACAGACCCTTTGGATATCTGAACTACACTGGTCAATACTGATTTCAAAAATGGGTCCTATATCTATAGGAGATTGACTATGAAAAACCATCACTATTTCTTTCACAAACACAGAAGGTACAGCTGTGTAGCCTCAATGCACTAGAGCATTTTTTGGGTAAAAGGACTGATGACTATGTGACTGTTTTAGATTTGCATGATAAACTGAACCAAAAACCAACCAGTCACATTCTACCCTAACAAGTTATGTAAATATTACTTTTCTGAAATGTATAGTTTCAGAATTGCATTAAGCAGCTCAAAATACTGAGTCAATTTATGATAAGGTAGAAATAAATTATTGATCATTTCTCATTGCAATACTGATCTTTTCCTACTAAATGGATTTATCCTTTCTTAACCATGATTGATTAGGGTTATTATAAATTTGTAATGATTAATGACATAGAAAGAGAAATATTAAATATACGGAAAGAAACATTTCAGTAAATATGTCTAGCTAATTTCTATATTCATTAGATAAAATCAAAATTAGTTTTTAATGTAGCTCACCACACATCAAACACCTCAATAGTCCTAAATAGAAAAAAATGTTCTGTACCTTAGATACATAAGACATGAGAACAGAGTTGAAAGGTTACTAGAAACCAAAGGACAGCTTAAAAATTTCAAAGTAGCTGACTTGGCTTATGTACATTATGGAGAGGGAGGCTGTGGCCCTCTACAAACTGTTCAGCCTTAACTCCCATATTCCTGCTCATTTCATGTTATGTTGATGGAATTCAGATTGAAACAACATTTAGGGAGATTGCTGACAGAACAGCAATGAATGGTTTCTTCTATAGTTAGGAAACAAAAGCAGGTCTATCTTTCTTTGTCCATCTTGGCAAAAGATAATGCAATCTAGAACTTCAAAAAGAGGAAAGGAAGAGAAGTCAGGTTTTTGACAAGTATAGGAAAAAATCAAGCAAAAGGCAAGTTGCATAAAATGTTTTACATACGGTATATGTAGATCACAAATTCACTGTTTATTGGACTTTAGTGCTTTTACTATGCTCAGTCTTAGTTAAAATGAACTCAAAGAGAAAATGCTAAAATAAGCTTTTACCATTTATTTCCCACTGAACACAAATCTGGACAAGTACTACTTGTCACAACCAACACTTCACTTAGTAGAGAGAATAATTTTTTTTCAATTCTTTTCTCTAAATAGTTATAGCTGTTTAGCTTAGTAATATGATCCAGTACTCACCAGCCACCACTGAAGAACCTCTGGTGGGATATCAGAGTTTTCAAGAGTCAGCAGGCAGTTTACGGAGGCATCAAAGTGGTCACAAAACCAATCCCAACTGCTTAAGCCAATACATTTGTTATGGTAACACATTTCCTCTTTCATTAATGAGTCTTGCAGTAGCTTCTCACCAAGATTTTTGGACAAAGATGAAACAGAAATAAATATCTTCCAGATGGAAAGTGCAAAGCACAGGGCCAAAACAATCCACAACTTCTTCTTACACATCATTATTCACTCCATCAGTTCAGTTTGAACTCCTAGTTTAGACATCTTTGACAGAAAAGAATCATGCTGGGTGATATAACTGCAGCTAAATCTTTTATTCAGGTATTATTAGATTGTTTTCAAAGTAGATAAGGTCTCACTGTACTGGATGTCTTGCTGTTCAGAACTTCAAGACAAAGAAAAAACAAACTAGATTGTAGTCATTCTGTGAGTAGATACTTATACTGAGATGTCATATCTTCAGAATGCTGCAACATACAAAATGATATGTGAATATTAACCATAGCTCTCAAAGGACTACTACCGGTTCTGCAGAACTGGTCAGTACCTGCTGAATACCACCTCTAGTCATAAGTCACTTTTTCAATGCTGTTGTAACTTTGAATGGTCGCTAAATGAACTGTTGTAAGTTGAGGACTACCTGTATTAATTCTCTTTCTGTTTAATCTTTCTGTTATTTATTGTTTTCCTTTAGTAAGGTTTTTTCCACCAAAAACATCTGAATCCAATGTAATTAATAAAGAGTGAATGCTGTCTGGAGTAACATCACAAGTCAAGGGATTGGATCTTTCCAATGAAGTGATTGGGGAATTTGGGAGCCTAACAATTTCTGGGAAATTCCATCTTTGATTCTGAAGACTTATAGTTCCCCCTTCAGAGGTTGTCTACAATTTGGGAGATCTCCTAGACTTGCAGATCCTGCTTAAATGCAGATTGCAAGAGTAGCCGAGAAGGATTTTGCATAGTAACATCTTATGCACAACTTTTTACCCTTCCTGGATTTCAAAATCCTGCCCTAATCATTTCCCGTGTGCAATGCAAGCTATACAGATGCAAGCTATACTGCCTTGAGGAATATGAGGAAATTACAGTAGTTGCAGAATGAAAAGTCCCAAGTAGTCTGACCTTTGGAAACTGTGCTGGTTATCAGTTGGCTTTTGATATGATTCAAGGTGTTGATTGTCATGTTTAAGACCATGAATGACTATTTATGGACCTCTTTCTCCTGCATTCATCCGCCTATCAAATCAGATCAAATAGGGTCAACCACCTCCAGATCCCATTTCTAATCACTTGATGGAGACCTTTTCAATAGCTGTCTTCACTTTTTATAGCTCCCTCCTAGTGGAAATTCAGTCAGTATCATGTCTCCTAGGCTTCAGGAAAACTTGTTGTTTTCCTGTTCAGTCTTGCACAGAAGGAAAGTAATCCATGATTTGAAGGTGAGGTTGCAAACACATGTATTTTTTGATGTTTAGTTTGTTTTTTAAAAATTCCAACTTAAATGTATTTGGGGATTTCTAGGGTAGCATTTATATGTTTATATTTTGAGTAGTTTGGAGAACCAGCAAATGCCACCTCTGACTGGCCCCACCCCCATCTATTCTCTGCCTCCTGAGTCCCAGCTGATAGGCTGGGTCTTCTTTTGTTGCCCTGCACAGGAAAACGGAGCTGGAAAACAGGTTAGTGGGATGGGGAGGGAATGGGAATTTTGCAGTATCCTTCCCCTGCCATGCCCACCAAGCCACGCTCACAGAACTGGTAGTAAAAAAAATTTGAATCCCACCACTGCTTATGACCCCATGGTTATGCGATTTACACTCAGATGCTTGACAACTGGTTCATATTTATGACAGTTGCAGTATCCCATGTTCACCTGATCACCTTTTGTGACCTTCTGACAAGTCAGATCAATGGGAAAACTAGATTCATTTAATCAATGTTGTTACTAATTTAACAGCTGTAATGATTCACTGAATAAATGCGGCAAGAAAAGTAGTAAAATGGAGCAAAATTCACTTAACAAATTTCTCACTTAACAACATAAATGTTGGGCTCAATTGTGGTCATAAGTCGAGGAGTACTGGTATAGGGTTTTAAACAATACAGTAGGAAAGGGGAAAAAACCAAAAGAAATAAGTAAGGATAACCAAGAAAATATATTTTCAGAAATTCAAGAAACATATTTACCTGGGAATCAACTCCACTGAATTCAGTGAAAGTTACAGTTGGGAATATGTGCCAAATTGGATTGCTGTTGATGATGATGTTATCTATTCAGCCATGTCCAATTCTCGGCGATTCTATGGGCCAGGTCTATCCTTGTCGTCTGATCTTGCACTACTTCTTTGAATTATTCTATGCTCTGGCTGGTGTCACCTTTGACAATGACTAACGGCTTATAAATACTCTAAATAAAAGAAGAAGAAAAACCACACAGGAAAAGTGAAGCAAATACCCAGAGAGGCAAAAACTGAAAGAACAAAAGATGGCAAGTTCTGCATTTCTGGCAATGGCTCATCTTGCTTCTGTAAACAGAAGACAAATGTACCTGGCAAGTGGGACAACTGGGTTGGGCAGGGAGGAATGGATATAGATATAGATGAGCAAAGATTTTAATAATTAGTTCTCTCAACATTCATATCTACCGGTTGGGTTTGACATAGTAAAGTAAATCACAATCATTGCTTTACTAATACACACAGTTTCTTCACTAAAGCATTAAAGCATGGTTTATCAAGCAATTGAGTAGGTAACACAGGACACTAAACCAAAACTAAGTAAACTATAAATAAACAAAGGGGGAGAAATCAATATCTTGTTAACCTGCAACAATGCGTATTTGTCTCCAGAGGGCATAACTACTCTGTGCTCGTATGTTAAGTGCAATGTCTTTCCATGTTGACAAGTCAAACTATTCTTTAAAGCAACAACAGTTTTAACCAATATTAGAGATGCAAGCCTCAACTTGAAGTTCACTCCAGGCTTTGAATAGCACATCAAAGTTCACCCACTGAAAGTGGGTGGAGACATGAGAACTTCAAAGGCTGAAAAGAATGTCTTAACATCTGCAAAATGTAATGTAACATTAACTCCCTCAATTCTTAAAAATGCAAAAGGACGACTGAATTTTGGACCCACACAATTTGAGAAAGCTGTGGGATCACCAAAGGATGCTGGCGGGTAGGCATTTTTCTTGTCTGCATTTCAGTTTTGGTCATAAAATATAAATTAATCAGCTGAATACTGAATACTGAATACTGAAATATAAATTAATCAGCTGGCATTCAAAGACTTCTGGTAGAGTTTTTAGCACAAGTAGGCAAATTAGTAGGAAATGCAATTGACTGTGGACCAACTGATGAATAATGGGAGGTACTTTGTGGTAGGAGTTGTTTGTCTGTTGACCTAAACCTTTTTTAAAAAAAAAAACCACATAAGATTTATTTCCATTTTTTCCTAACATGTTCAGTAACAGTCTCTTCTCCTCATCTATCTCCCCTTCCCTTCCTATCAGTTGGACAATTGCTCTTACACCCAGGTTCCCCTTCCCGTTTTCTTCCTCCTCCTGGGAAGAGAAACAGAAATAGATAGTTGTGTCTGTGTACACTTGAGTTACAGAGTACACTCTGTCTGTAGAATGGATTGAGTGTGAAAGAGACAGTGTCATCTGCAGGAAATGTTCAAAAATAGTTAAGATGGTAACCATAATGTTGCCATAAAAGCAGACACCACCAGAGAGAAAGAATAACTGATATATTTTGATGGGAATCAGTTACTGGGATAGCTAACATCCCTCATCTTACACATGGCTAGTTACATTTATTTTAATCAGCAGTTATTTAATATTAGTGAGCAGTTATCCAGGTCCTGTTAGTTTTTACATTCCTCATACAGTTGAAATGAATTAAAAATAAACATTTCACATAAGCACACTTAGATGCATGCAAATGTATTGGGAAGGTGGAATTTTCAAGAACCCAGGAACTTATCTCAGGGCCAAGTCCAAAAGGTAGCTTATGGTCATTCAATCACCCTTTCTCTGAGCCCTTGCTATTTAAGTTCCCTGCTCACAGCTCAGAACAGCTCATAAGGACTTAAGGGCAGCTGCCCATGGGTGAATGCACAACCAAGATACCTGGCCGGATATTATTCTTAGGAACCATTCACTCTCCTCTCAATTGCCAACATACATGACCTGGAGGTCTCCCTTTGATTTGTCGCTTAGGCAGTGGTGGATCCAATCATGTTTTCCCACATTCTCCACCAAACTGTTGTCCCCAAAACTGGGCTCTTGCTTGGTGTCAAAAGTCACCGGAGTCAAGGTGTGGTACAAAATTATACTTTTATTTTGGTACCAAGATATAAAGACCTTGGCTCAAAAGCTAACCAAGGACCTAGATGAGAATTTTACAGCAATTTTTATAGTCAAAGGGTGGTCATATTCAATCCTTTGCCCTTCCCTTAATAATGCACGCATAACAGATAATATTGATTGGATTTCATCCCCCTAAACCTTTACACTTATTATGCTAAATAGCTTTTCACTCTAGGTCATGAGTATTTTGCAAAGTATCCTAGCTTCATGTGCCAGCTATGTGGTTTTGGGTTTTTTTCTTATAAGTGACCTATTCTTGTTCTTAATATCCTGGCTAGTGGTTTTCTAACAGGTAAGGTGCTAACTTCTGCCTTATTACGAATGTGCAGCCCCACCCCCTTCCAGGAAGACAGGAAGGAGCAGGCCTGCTTAATTGTCTGTTTTAAGGCAAAGAAATGAAGACAAGAGAAAATGTTTTATCAGAATTCATATTCCTCACTCTCACATTCATTCCATCCATACCTGGGTCCTATCTCCACCTATGACCCTTCCTCTGGCCCCGAGGGCCTCCTCTGCACATATGTTCCATCATCTGATCCTTCAGTGTCAAGAGAGGCATGTAATAAAATTAACAAATTTCAAACATTTGCAGTCATAAAAGTCCGATCCTGCTTTGAATTGTGAAGCATAAATCTGAGGTAAATCCTAGATTTATACAATGCCAGGAAAAGAATCTGGGAATGGATGAGTTCTGGCTAGCATATTAGAATACATTTCAAAGGGGTCATCTTTTTGTTATTTTCCTTACTTTTAACAATGTTACATTTGACACTAAAGGATGAACCAATTTATTATTGTATAACATGTTGTGGATTATAGAATGCTTCGTCAGATACTACAGTGTAACCTCATGAAGTGGAATAAATTAAAGCTTTTGCAAAAATTTATGTTAGATTTTATAGTGTTATAAATCTTTTCATTAACATAAATTAACAGTAGCACAGCAAAATGCTTTCACAAATCAAGCTTTTTAAAAATCTTGCTATCATTTCTATCGCCCCTTGGGGTTTGTATATTTATAATGCAGTGGCCTTTGGCTAAAAGAAAGAACAGTTAAAATTTCTACAGGCAGCTTACAAAGCAAATTAAATTCATATTCTTCCTTTTGCTTGAATGTTCTGTTATGCATTTACAAAGCCTATTAATAATAATGTACATTTAAAAAGCAATTTTCTAGTTTTTCTTTAGCATGAAAGAGAACATATGGCAGTGTGTCCTAAAGCCTAAATAAGCACTTAACAGGGAAAAAGCAAAGAGTCATCATCCCATACTTTCAATAGTCTGGTCAAATCTATTCATAATAGAATAATTCCAGAAGATTTTTCAGGAAAAACTCAAAATTACATTACAGTACACTAATTAGTGTGCAGCCTGTTAATGAGACAAATTGAAAAAAAGGTTTGTAATATACTCACTTGTGCTGTAAGCTGTACTTTCTACATGGAGACCTCATGCCAATAAATAGTATTTTCATTTCTATGAATGTTTAGGCCCTTTCTTGTTTGTTCTCCTTTTCTTAGTTAAAAATATCTTAATCCCCTCCAGCCATAGGCTACAATTTAAAGGTTCTGGTATTTTAGCTAGAGGAGAAAATTTGCAAAACATAAAGAAATAAAGATTTAACAGTCTAACACCAACCACATGAGGAGGAAAATGCACATTTTCAAAAAGAAAAAAAAAACAGATCGGTGTAAGCAATAAAAGAGGAAATGTGTTTGAAACATACTGTAATTAGAAGTGGTTTCCTGTATCTTTGCAGATGTGACGCAACGTACAGATGCTCTGTGATTAAGTTGTTGGTTGACCATAGCACATTTTGTTATTAATTTGGCAGTTGTATTCCTTTTTTATTTGAGGCCATAAAATTTGGCTACAGTATGAAATATCTGCTCATAATGCTGTTTTTATACTAAATTCTTCAGGAACATCATTCACTGAAGTTTAGTAATGAGGGTTAGTTTTTTCACCATTGTTGATCTTTTGTTGAAATGCTAAGTTTCATTAGGTGACTTTTCACGGCCTTTCTGGTGAAACAGGCTTTCCATCAGCAGAAAACAATACTCACATACTGTCTCTATTGCCAGATCCTATCCTGCATTGATTGTGAGTTGCTGATGAATGATGTCCTGATTTTGTGTGTGCAATATGTGGTAGCTAAATTGTTTGGTTGAGTCCTTCAGCTTTCTTGCTCTCCCTTTTAAGCATATCACTAACCAGTGAGGAAAACATTATAATAATTCAAACTTATCATTGTCAAATAATAACAAATCAACATATATTCCTCCTAAACTGTAATATTATAAACAATTGTAACATTTAACCAGTGGTGGGCTTCAATTTTTTTTACTACCGGTTCTGTAGGCGTGGCTTGGTGGGTGTGGCAGGGGAAGGTTACTGCAAAATCCCCATTCCCTTCCCACCCCACTAACCTGCTTTCCAGCTCCGTTCTCCTGTGTAGGGCAACAAAAGAAGACTCAGCCGATCAGTTGGGACTTGAGAGGCAGGGAATAGATGGGGGGGGGGCAGTCAGAGAGGGTGTTTGCCAGTTCTCCAAACTCCTCAAAATTTCCACTACCGGTTCTCCAGAACTGGTCAGAACCTTCTGAATACCATCTCTGCGTCTAACAACATCCAAGCAATCAGTTTCATCCACCTCAGATGTATCTCTCATCCTTGTCCCAGTCCCCCAAACATATTCACTGAAAGTTTTAAAGAGATTGTATAACCATTTGTCTGAAGTTTCGAAGTGGTGTAGGGTTTCCTGCCTAAGCAGGGGGTTTGACTAGAAGACCTTCAATGTCCCTTCCAACTCTTCTCTTCTCTTCTCTTCTCTTCTCTTCTCTTCTATTCTATTCTATTCTATTCTATTCTATTCTATTCTATTCTGTATGGTGAGATATAGTGACTGGTTTAAGGATAAACCAGATTAGTTTTTTTTAAAAAACACCTCATACCATTAATTCCTTTGACTTATTATTTTTATTTGCAATCTACACTTTACATAATGTACTGTAATGGGTATGTATGTACATATATACTGTATAAAATTTATGTTTCTGACTTTATTAATTTGAATCTTATCTGAGTATTTGCATGTTCACATGTGTACTGCAGGAACATAAGAAATAATAATAACCTCTACTTTTAAGTACAATCTGTAAAAGTAAAAGAAAAACACTGTAAATGATTCTGAAAAAAATCTCTAATGGCACAGCCCAGTCAAAATATGACTGTTGAAGAAGGCTCTTGCTGAAGTTAATTACTGATAGCAAGGGTTGTTGCCCACACTTTTAGATCTCATGGTAAGCCCTGGTCTCTCTAAAAACAAGTGATGAGATTCAAAAAAAATTACTACCTGTTCTGTGGGCATGGCTTGGTGGGTGTGGCAGGGGAAGGTTACTGCAAAATCCCATTCCCTCCCTACCCCAGTAACTTGCTTTCCAGCTCTGTTCTCCTGTGCAGGGCAACAAAAGAAGTCCCAGCTGATCAGCTGGGACTTGGGAGGCAGAGAATAGATGGGGGCGCGGCCAGTCAGAGGTGGTATTTGCCGGTTTTCCAAACTACTCAAAATTTCCTATTCTGGTTCTCCAGAACTGGTCAGAACCTGCTGAATATCCCCTCTGCTAGAAACTATTCTATAAGTGTTGGCCTCCTCATTATGAAATTCCCTCCTATCCTTGCATTTTGCAGTGAATTGTTGTTGTTAGTCGTGAAGTCATGTCCGAGCCATTGTGACCCTATGGACAACATTCCTCCAGGCCTTCCTCTCCTCTATCATCCCCCGGAGTACATTGAAGCTCACACAGACTGCTTCAGTGACTTCATCCATCCACCTCATTCTCTGTCACCTCATTCTTCTATTGCCCTCAACCATTCCCAGCATTAGGCTCTTCTCCAGTGAGTCCTTCCTTCTCATGAGGTGGCCAAAGTATTTGAGTTTCATCTTCAGGATCTGGCCTTCTAAAGAGCAGTCAGGGTTGATCTCCTCTAGGACTGACCGCTTTGATCGCCTTGCAGTCCAAAGGACTCACAGGAGTCTTCTCCAGCACCATAGTTCAAAAGCCTCAATTCTTTGGTGCTCACCCTTCCTTATGGTCCAACTGCAGAGAATACTAGACTGCAGTGTATTCTCTGATGCATAGTAACATCACTTACTGCATCTGCATCTTACTGCATCTGTCAACCCTTTTAAAGCAACCTGCATCATTTAGGCAAGGATAAGTCAGAAGAGCCACTGGCAGCCCGCTGTGAGTTTTTAACACTACAGTTTGCAGAATCACTACAAGTCATGCAGTGTTTGAGGCCAACTAGACAGAACCTAATAAGAAGTAAGGATTAATAGTGTGGAACTTGCATTGGTAGCCAGTTCATTTCCAGTTGCAAGTAAAGACACGTGTGATCACTTACAAAGTCCTACATGAGCTGGGACCTGGTTTTTTTCAAATCGGTTTCTTATAAATAGAAATTGATTATCCAAGGCATCCGTGTAAGAGAGTGTGAGATTTAATGATAGAATCCTTGAAAACAGGCACTCGTACTGATTGAAAGCCCTTCCAGCAGATATTAAAATGAGCTCTTTATTTTTAATATTTCAGCCAGATTTAGAAATACAGCTTTTATAGAATAGAACAGAACAGAACAGATTAGATTAGAATAGAATAGAATAGAATAAAATAGAATAGAATAGAATAGATGTTGGAGCCTTTACAACTTCTGGATACAAGTTGTTCCACTGATTAATTGATCTAACTGTCAGGAAATTTCTTCTTTGTTCTAAGTTCCTTTTCCCCTTGATTAGTTTCCATCCATTATTTCTTATCCTACCTTCAGGTGCTTCTGAGAATAGCTTGACTCCCTCTACTTTGTGGCAGTCCCTGAGATAATGGAACACAGCTATTATGTCACCCCTAATCCTTCTTTTCATCAAATTAGACATACCCAATTCCAGCAACCGTTCTTTATATGTTTTAACCTGCAGTCCCCTAATCATCTTTGTTGCTCTTCTCTGCACTTTTTCTAGAGTCTCAATATCTTTTTTACATCATGGTGACAAAAAGTGGATGCAGTATTCCAAGTGTGGCCTTACCAAGGCATTATAAAGTGGTATTAACACTTCATGTGATCTTGATTCTATCCCTGTTTATGCTGCCTAGAACTGTGATGGCTTTTTTGGCAGCTGCAGCACACTGTTGCACACATGTCAGCAAACTATTTTTACTTCTACATGTACATATAACTCTTTATATGCTGCCTTTTGTTCATTAAAATTCCCACTTCTCTCTTTTTTAGGAACTAAAAACCTCCTTTCAATCATAATTTTCTTGTTCTTCCTCTTAACCCATTCACTCTTGCTTTGTTGTTTGTTGTTGTTTTATTTGTTTTGAAATTGGCTCTTAATTCATTTTCTCTACACAACCAAAGTATCTCAGTGTATTCCTTTCATACTGCTTACTCCCATTCATATTCAGTCTGCATTCATTCAGCACCCATTAATTCTTGATCTTTTTTTAAAAAAAAAAACCCCATATACTCTTTTTAAGTACTAAATATACAAGTTCATCAACTTGGTCTAATTTTGCTCTAATTTGCACACCCAATCTTTTTTATACATAGGCTAAATTTCAGATTATGTTTATTTATTTTGAAAGTAAAAAAATTTAATGAAAAGCTCTTAATGAATATTATTACTACATCATGAATGCCTATGTAGTGATTCAGTCACTTTCGAGCTACGACAATACTTTTGCTGTGTTCCTGAATACAGTAATCCAAAGGCTTCTAAACAAACTGCTCCAAATGCCATCACTCCAAAAGCACTGCGCTGTTATTTCATCATCCATGCCTTCCTTAAAGGTGTTTACTGATACATGATTCCAAGTCACTATACTCTACACTGTTTTCTGTAAAGATTATGCGGCTCATATAACATTCCATGGAATATGTTTTGTTTTGTTCGAAAACACACAAGGTAGACCGGGTTCCAACAACAAAAGGTTTATTTCAAACAGTAGTCGGAATAGGAACACTTTGGCTGCAGCCGAGG
>BHFT01068084.1:0-17886 GCA_004320025.1 Laticauda laticaudata
TTCTGACCACCACTGCAACCGCCTTCAGGAAAGGGAGTAATGGCCAGCTGGGGAGGAGAGATGCGGCTCTCCTCAACACTGCAGGCAGTCTCTCCCCTCTTCACCACCTCTATGAGGTGGCCTAGCCCAGAAACCAGCTGGCTCGTGGCGCTCCAGCGGTGAGCACAGATCGAAGCCTCGGAGAGATGAGGTTTCAGTCTGTCGCCGAAGAAGCTCAAAACCGGAAGCCGGGTTTGTTTTTTACACTATAACATTAGGAAGAATTGAAAATATACACTGTGTTTGGTCAACATTATGTTGGGAAATGGTCTTCACCATAGATTTGTTTGTTTATTGGTTTGGTTTGGTTTATATTACATTTCTATCCAAGCACATATACATTTAACTTAATGATTTATTCTGAAGTATCCATTCTCTTTATCCTGACAAGAACTCTTAAATAATAGTTGGGCTGAGAGAAAATGACCCAAAATACTGTTTAGGTTTTATCTATTTTCAAAAGGTTCTGTTCATTTTTCCCTAAACAGAAGATTAGGATTGTTTGATCCCTACATTTGCAACCTTAATTTTAGTTTTTGTCTGTTTCTGCAGAATTTGGGATTATTTTTTCCCAAAGGAAAAATTGTGAAAATTGGAGGATGGTTTTCTGAGCAGTTCTGAAAAGTAATTTTTCTGTATCTGTTTATTTATGTGAAAATCTTTTTCTCCTGGCAAATTTTCATTATGCAAATGTAGTTTCAGCATTTTTTTTAATATGTGTGATATTTGGATGAACTTTTCTTGTTTGCATTTGAATGCAGACAGTTATCAATTGCAAATTGTATATGAAAAGAATGGAACTGTTTTTAGGTTTGAGTCTGGAAGCTGCAAATTGACCAGTCCATACTTAAAACTCAATTAAGAAGTTTCTTCTGAATAGTAAAACCACTCCCTAAGCACAGAGAGATTTATACAAAGAGTTGGGTTTCCAACCTTGAAAAGTTTGTTACTTGAAAAGTAGCAGAAAGTGAAAGTAGGTGAAATCAAAAACCTCAATTTTTTATCCAAATTAAATTAAATTCTATGATAAATGTATTTTATAAAATAGCTTTTCTATATAAGAGCTCAAACAACTTTTCTAATCATTTTTTTCTTTGACCCTTGTCACAAGATTTGTATTAACAAGCCTCCAATGTAGGAATATTGTCCAGACTATTTTCTTCATTTGCCATCTGTAAATCCCTTTTAATTATTAAGTCATCTGCTGGTTTCTTTTGTATGTACAATGTAGCAACTTTTTTCTTATGATTCATATAGTCTATCATTTTAAAATCTGAAATCTTGTCCAGGCAATTTCCAAGAGTCAGCATTAACTTGAAGGCATAAAAATGAAATTAAACTACAGAAGAAAGCTGAAAAGAAAAAGAAGGAATAAGGCACTGTTATACCAGTGACTAGATGTTTTAAGGATTCTCTCATGAATACATAGACCAGAATATATTGGTACAGCTTAGCTATGTTGTAAAACTTTAAAAAAATACTAATGTCACAATTTCTTTAAAATCATAAGATAAATATCAAAGTCAGGCAGATTTATTTCTTTTACTTGCCAGAACACTGGCAAAATAATACCATTTCTGTCATTGCATTTTTCATTTGAAAGAGATAAGGGTATTTATAATGGCTGCAATGATTGAGAATATTCATCTCACACTTCCATGTGGCATATTTACAAATGGCATACCCTTGCTGCCAATGGCAAAAATTCAGAAAGCAGACTTAGATATCAATATTCGTGGATGGAATAAACATTAGGTCATAATATTGGGTCTCAACACCGATTGTAGTTCTTCAGAATTCCAGCTGCTAGCATGGCATTTAGTTTGGTTACAGACCAATGGTAGGCTACAGAGGATCTATCTTAACAAGTTTAGGTAATTTTCAAAGGAAACAAAACTTGAAAAGTCAAGAAGTCAATTTTCAGCAACTTTTTATTTTAGTTTAAATAATACTTAGGTAAAGAAGGAGACATTCTCATACACCTCATACAAGCATCTTCTATAAATAATCCTGAGGGCTGCACAATTTTAAGAACATAAAATATTTTATTCTTTGGTCTATCTAAAAAATCAAGGTCCAGGATATAATCTCCTGAGTCCCTCATATTGTTATAAATTCTCACATGAAACTAAAACTTGAAAGAAAGAAAAACTCAGTCATGGGAATAGGTATTACTCTCTGAGGGACTAAATCAGGATAGAAGAAAAATATTCACATAGTTTATGTGGTTTTTATAACACTTCTTTTAAAGCAGTCTCAAGAAAATTCACATCTTCTCATTTAGTGGCATTTCCTTTTCTCCACAGCTACATATTGGGAATTTGGTGAGTAAGCCTGAGAAAATTATATTTTCCAGGGATTTCAGAGATTGCTTTGTGGGTATAACAGCTGCCTCCAACTTTCATTGCTAGAATATTAAACTGGATAAATTGGTGAATATGTGGTATACTGATGAAAAGGACCTAAATTCTGCATTGGCTCAGGCTAAAATGACAACACTCTGAATTATAATAATAACTAATGGAAAGTGATTTTAAAAATAAATTTAATATCAGGAGAGATGGCTATACGATGAATTTACCATTTGATTTGCACCATAGGGAATGGCAAAAAAAGAAAACCAGGAATAGCCTCTTTGAATTAGCCATGTATGCCTGGCCCAAATACAATGTCAGGCTGGATAAGAATATCTTGTTATAATTCTATGATAGTTGTTATCTTCTGTGGTCAGAGTCTTGTTTCAGAATGCTGCCACCATTGCCAGCAGAATGATAACACCACATGCCTTCCCTGGACTTTTATGTTTCCTGTCACCAGAGATAAATTCCACTCATGCTACCCAGGAAATTAACTGCCATGATTGGAGCCAGGGGAGGGATCCAAAGTTGGTGGAGCCAAATTCATAGCACCTCAGGAGGCTTGAAAAGATTCTGATGGTAATGGAAATAATGCAGTTTCCACAAGTGAGATGATACATGTACAAATCTAAGCTTGCACAAAACCATGTGAGCTGCTATCTTTGTTGTTGATGCAGTTGTGCATAGCCCCTCCTAGCCTGACTGTACCTGCTCCTTAAGCAGGAGTTGGGAGTTGGGAGAATCTCTTTAATATTTAATATGATCAAAGGAGAATATTATTATTGTTATTATTATTATTATTATTATTATTATTATTATTATTATTATTTAGGAAGCAATATTTTAATTTNTTATTGTTATTATTATTATTATTATTATTATTATTATTATTATTATTATTATTATTTAGGAAGCAATATTTTAATTTTGGCTTATATTTAATTAAATATTAATGTAAGTCACATGGATAACATGACATAAAATTTTATTTTCAGTCCTGTCTCTTCTTTGTTCAAAGTTGAACCTAGTTTTTGGAGCCTCCCATCCCATTTTGGAGCATTCCATTTAGTCCAGAAAAAAGTGTGTACTCACTTTAAGATCCATCAAAAATTGAAGGAAAGAGAAACATTTACACACACTTGTGTGTACGTGTGTTTTGTTTAAATGTCAAAATGATAGGCATAATCAAGGTCTTTCCCCTTTTTGTGTCCGTTGTATGTTAAAAGAGATGGTGCATCAGTCAAGTCATCACCCCCATCTCAACTCTTATGACTCCTATCAGTGGAATCCTCATAGCAAACACAGATCATGTAGATACTCCAATTAATGCTTATTTTATCCATAGTTTTTTTAATACAACATAAGGCACTGAAGCTGGAAGATATGCTTTCAGCTTAAAAAAACATTATTTTTAATTTCATCTCCTACCTAGCAGAACCAACGGAAAAGAGGCTTCATAAGAAAGCTACATAAGAAAATATAAACATTTGATCAACTCATAATAACATGCTAGGCATGAGGTAAAAAGTTGCCTCAAAACATCATCTACTTCTCAGCCTTAGTTCTCATCTAAATTTGGAAAGATCTAGTTGATACACTGCACAGATGTACACAATGTCAGCTACTTAATTGTGCTGTTCAGTGTATGCTATTCCAGCCTGCCATGATTCACTGTGTGCAACCACTGCCTGATCTATTCACTGAATATCAGATTAGTATAGTTGCAATTTCTTTCTTTGGTATTTGTATACAAGAAAAGAAGTATACAATGTGGACAGTGGCTTTCTAACATAACATCACTTGAATCAGAACATCTTTTCAAATATATTCTTTTCATACTCCAAAAAATCATCTTTATTAAACTTGCATGTTTTCTAATTTTTAACTGATACAAATCTGAATTGAGTATAAGTGGCAATATGCCACTGATTTCCCAATGACTTTCAAAATCTTTTCCTTACAAAATGACAGTATTTTAAGTATTTTAACATATTTTAATGCTGAAAATCTCAATTCAATCCTTGATATACCCAAATTACTTTTGAAATTATGAAATAAAACCTTGAGAAACTGTTGCCAGTGATACAGAGATAAATGAATCAATGGTATAATATAGGGATATGCTTTTTAAAAGCCATTTGCTAAAAAATAAAAGAAGGCCACCAAATTTCTTACAGGTTTAGATCATTATTCCATATTTCATTCATCAACTCTTTTGGATATCACATACTTTTGTACTTTATAATTAAAGATGTATAAAATTTTCATATTCTGTCCTTTTTTGAATCAAAGTTCGAACTGTAAAATTCACTACTATGCCCCTATGTATCTTCAAAATATTTTTCTATTTCCCCTAAATGATTCCTTAGTCATTATTTTATTTTTCTCAGATTTAACACTGAACTATAGATATTCCAATATTTGAGCGTATTCCAGTATTTGAGAGGCTGCCACCAAGAGAAGAGAGTCAATTCATTTTCCAAAATGCCAGAATGCAAGAAACAATGGATGGAGAAGCAAGCTGGAATTAAAAAGAAACTTCCTAACAGTGAGGAAAATTAACCAGTGGAACTGCTTGTTATCAGAAGTTATAGGTGCTTCATCACTGCAGGATTTTTAAAAAGAGATCAGACAGTCACTTGTCTGAAATGGTGTCGGTCTCCTGCATGAACAGGGGGCTGGACTAGAAGATCTCCAATGTCTCTTCCAGTTCTATTTTATTCTGGTTCTAGATGAATTTCCACCCAGAATTACTTGTGTATAAATGTCAACGGGGTCCTTTTAAAATTTAAACAAAACAAAGAAACAAAAGTGCCAAGATAAGATTTATTTGACAGAAGACAGAAAAAAATATATGTAAAGCTAGGCATGGCTTTTTCTTCCATTGGTATAAATCTGCGTTATCTTTATTGACTTCCCAATTATTGATCTAAACTAGACAGGATTTAGAGCAATAGAATTCAAACTTGTTTCATGTGTTACAAACTGCTCTCAAAATATAGTTGGTCAGCTTAAGCTGATTTCTACAGCACCAAATTAATTGTCTCTTTCATTCCTGTGCTGTGCAATTTTCCTTGTGCCTATTGTAATATTTTTATTCTTCCCACCAAGCCTTTCTGCTTATAGGCTTCAAAAATTGTGATGAACTAGCAGAACGGTGACCTTTTCTAATGAGAAATATTAGAAGACTGCTTGTCTCATATTATTTCAACCGTTTCTACTGCCAAAAGTGGAGCCAGTAAGAAAGGGTTTTTCTGTTTCTTTACAAAGTTCACTTCAGAAATCTCCAGCAGTTCTGATATCATTTATATTTTCTGCTAAATAAATCAGATCTGTACCCAGATCTGTATCTTAGGGAATATTTACTCATAAAAGCATCTTGGAATCACACATCACTGAAACAAAATGAAAACGAGCAGCACATAAAGATACTAAAGAAAGCCTAAGAAGCTGACAGTGAAGCTTAACACATTTTAATAGGATTATTACATTGGCTAGTGGCAGGAATATTTGTCCCAACCCTGGAAATAAGCCAGATTTATGAAAAAAATGCAATAGCTGAAGCAGTAAGAACTTCCTTTGGGACTATACAAGGGTAAAAAGTAGGTAGGCGACAGTGAAAGCATAGAAGGGCCACTCACAATATCTATGGATGAACAGATGTTCACATTCAGCATGAAGAAACATGCTAATTAGTATTCAAGCTGCAGGGAGGATTATAAATGTATTTAGTTGAAGGCACTTAAATTTTGTCTTAAAATTTTTGCATTGAGCTTGCCAAGGTCTAAAGAGGAGCCTACTATATGTACTCAAGTGGTGGAACACTTGAAGAATCAAGTTAGGGATAAATCATTATGGAGAAAAGCTATCTTGGTAGACACTAAGAAATGGCACAAGGTCATTTGGGAAGGGTGTGCACATGATATACTCAATTTTAATTTTCATTTGTTTAGGTAATAGTCTGAATACTTCTAGAGGAAGTCTTGTAAGCCATCTTGTGTTACTCTATGGGAAGTACAGATCTGAAACATCCTCAGTGTTTTGCTATTCAGCTCTTGTTTTAAAATTTATAGCAAAAAGTAACTCTCTAAGCATTTGCCTTTATTTTTAAACAAATATTAGCAAAGAAATTAAAGAATTCTCCTGTAGTTTCATTCTTTGTTCCACAGGCACAAAAACGTGTCTCTATGACTTCGGTAGTGTCAAAATGAATTTATATTATCACCCACATCATTTATTATTTATTCATTTTATTTATTTAGTAGATTCAATGGTGTCTATAGGGAGTCTTAAAATATATGGTTGTAACTATTTATTTGAAATACAACCCTTTTGAACATGGAAGAGATGTCAATATATCTACAATAGGATATGGATTTGATTGTAGAATAAAAACTTACTAAATTTATATGATGCCTGATTCCCAGGTCTAAGCCACTTCCTTCACTTTATACACTTTTTTTACAGATGTGTGGGATAGATATATATTTGGCAATTTTTCCAGGACTTCAAGGCAATTGACATCTGTTTTTATTTTAGATATCCCATAATAACAGCCTTCTGACAGGATAGCTGAAAGAATGAGTGATTCTTAGCAATTGAGTTTTGATGGTCAGTTTACTTAAAACTGGGTCTCTTCAGACTCAGAAAGAGTCAGCACTTGTTCACAACATGAAGCTATGCACAGGGCCTCTGGGCCATAGCTGCCACTAGATCCTCAAGCAGGAGCTGTGGATCAAAGAAAACTTTCAGATTGTGTACCACTTTTGAATGGGTTCCCCCATTCATGAATTTTTTTTGGGGGGGAATCCTGGATTCAAGGATACTCATGCATATAGTTACTAGGTCTTGGTAGGATTGAGTTACAACTGGTTCTTTCTCATCCAGGCCGAAACATCCTCTAGGCACTCACACAGGATCTCAATAGCAAAAATTAGTTGCATCCTTACAGAGAATCAAAATCCATCCATAATCTAGAGTGACTTATTATAAAGGTAGCTGATATTTGTCATGGAACCAGAAAATAAATAAGGCCCTGATTAATGATAAGAATACAGCTAATAAGTATATATGAAATTGTTTATTATGGCACCATGTGGTATGGCGTAATATTATGTAGTATCAATGTTAGCGTAGTTTTGTTTTTCTACTATACTGATTTTCTTGTGATTTTTAAAAATATATTATTGGTGACCAAGTAAGCCTTTATGAGTACAAAAATAAACCACTGATGGCTAGATACAGTGATTATAAATATTTATCATATGCAAGCCCAAGATGATTGTGTCTGTTTTTGAACCATACCAAACTATAGAGCAGAAAATGATCACTTCTTTCTTTTTAATTTCTTTTTTGAGAGAAAAAAGTATTTGTCTCAAGTAAAGCTGCTGAGCAATTGGATATCTTTAAACAATCAGTCTACAGCACCAATCTAAATTGACACAATAGATTAAAAGTCTGAAAAAAAAGGCCTGACCTTTTGCTCGGCAAAGCACTAGTGCAATTTCATCTTGTTTTGTGATACAGTTAAAAAAATACTTTCGAAATGCCAAGAACTCCATCATTGTTGCTAGATACTTTTCAGTCAGGTCAATAAAATTGTTAAGAAAAAAACTCTGTAAAATTAACTTGCTTTTCAGTGTTGAATTCTCTCTCTGAACAGCGGTCTATCTTTTTCCTTCTGGATTTTTTTTTTTTTTGGTAATTGCTTTTTATTGCTGTTTTTCATTTGATTCATTTCCCTGTTGGTGCTCCCTTGCAAGTAAAATGATACTTGATCCCATAGCTCCATCTTTGCTATCTAGTTCTTCAATAACTGTCATCATTGGTGACAAAATGACAATAGATGTATAGTCCTTATGAATGATAAGTCAGAAATGAATAAAAGTTAAAAGAACAGAAAGATAAGCTGAGCATAAACTGCTTGAAATATAGATGTAATCCTGGGAGTGGAAGAGTTGGTTCAATAGCAATAGAATCTGAGTTGCTAAACTGGGGCCAGTAATTGGGCCTAGTTTGACTATAAGTTGTTCACCGTTGCAGGCTGGAGAACCAAAATTTCCAAAAACAGAGGAGCAGAAAGGTTTTGTGATGACAATGGTGTGATGGCCTCACTGTGAAGGGAAACAAGGGGGCTGAATGGGAAAACTAATGGGCTGCAGAATGATAGTTGAGGTGAGAGCATGTAGCAGAAAACATTGTAGAGTTGTGAGAAGATAGCTTTATGGTTTCTGTCTGTTGCCTGCCTGGTTGATTGTTTTGGAAGTATGGTTACAGTCTATGTGGAATGAACCCAACTGAAATTTGCTCAGTGTCCTGGATGTGAACTGTGAAGATATATCACATATGGTTTTCACCTTGGACCATTTGGGCAGATTGATGGTTGACTGATGGTTGACTGACTGGTAGAAGAGAATTGTCTTTTATGCATAATGATCTGCGGAAGGATTTGAATGGGGTTAATGAGTCTCTCTTTGTTTTATTACACTCTTGGTGGCTTTTGATATAATTAACTATGCTATTGTCATGGATTGCCCTTGGGATTAAGAATAGGAGGCAATGCTTTCTTCTCATCTCAGTCAGTGATTGCAGGGAAAGGGCCAGTCTGATATCTACAAGCCATGGGCAGTGGTGAAAATGCAGTATGGCAGGCTAAGTATACCCATAGACCATACTTAGTTCGATCTAAGAGTTCAATCCTGACCAGTTCAAGATTGACTCAACCTTTCATTGTTCTGAGGTCAGTAAAATGAGCATCCAGATTGTTGGGGGCAATATGCTGACATTTGTAAACCGCTCAGAGAGTGCTGTAAAACATATGGGGTGTATATAAGTTTAAGTGCTATTGCTTTTTCTATTGCTATTTCCTTGTGGAATTCCATAGGTTTTTTTTCAATTAATGTTTATATTGACACAGAGTTTCCCATATTAGTCATTCATTAGTTTTGAATATTACACTATCAATATGCTGATTCTTTTCAGCTTTCTATTGTGCAATTGACCATGTGACAAAGTTTTGTCCTTGTGTTAAATTGAGGCTTCATCCTTCTGCTCTTGCAAATTGACAGATATTTGACTCGAGAATTTTGTATAATTGTGATAGCAGATATATTTCATCTGAGAACTACTGGTCCTGTCCTACCATTTTCACTTTTATATTAATGTCTCATCCTACTCCCAAAATCCTTTTAAATGTTCTTCAAATATTTCATGATATTGTTATGTTATTGTTGATTGTTAGCATTTCTATACTTGCTTATTAACATAGCAATCAAATTATTCTGATTTCCTTTCTATATCAGGTTATCAAATACAAAGAAAAAAAGGGAAAAAAAACTAAGCAGCATTTCACACTATGATTATTGCTTGTACCTTTGGTATATTTCTTTTAACATAACAAATTCTTCTCTTTGCGAATCAGTGATCATAATAAAGTTGTCTGCCCACCTGTCTATCATCTAACTACCTATCTACTTAACTAATCAGCTTTCTAGATATCATATAGTCCCTTCCTCTAAAAATTACGCTGCTACATCTATTTCCATATTCTCAACTAATTGGAACTTGTTTAGTTAATCCCTTCTGAAACTGCAGTCCCAAGCTCCCTTTTTTACATGCTGGGAGACAATATTAAGATGCCTGAGGCAATGGATATATTAAAAATAGCATCGTGATATCCTGCTGCAAATTACACACTTTCTGATAAATATGAATAGAGAGATATTCAGTAATTGCAACGTTTGTATTCTGTCAAGAAAAATATTAGAGAGGTGAGTGGAATACTTTTCCTTCTTATAAGGAACTTACCTGCTGGTAAGATAACATTATGTGATGTCTAAAGAAAGTAAGATACAAACATTACACCAAAGGAAAGTTAGAAGAATCTAGAGTTAATTGTTTCCTAGAAAATAGCACACTTTATTTTATACATAACAAAAGTGAAAGTTGGAAACTGATGTTCATAGGACAGATCAGATTTCTAACTCTAAATTCAGAGGAAAAGTTCAGAATTTGGACACATAATTCAATAGAGCCACCTCTTGGTCTTTGTGGAAACTTCAATAACTGGGCAGCTAAAGGACTCAAAGCACAAACACTTCATATTGTAACCTATGTGGCATTAGGTTACACTGAGCACTGAGGCATCTTTTCACTTCCCTCTCACAATTTAATTGTGTGGCATTGAAAACATTTTCAGTGAAAATGTTCAAAGAGTCAGGTCAATTCCTGGAATGCACTTCCTGACTATGTTGTTACATCCTCAAACCCCCATTCCTTTAACCTATCCACTATTGACCTCACCCCATCCCTAAGAGATCTGTAAGGAGCGCGCATAAGTGCACCATCATGCCTCCCGTCCCTGTCCTATTGTCCTCATTTATTTGTACTTATTTCCTGTATTCTTACTCATGTTTATACTTATACCTATTATCTTGTAAGTGATTGACAAATAAAATAAATACATAAAAAAAAATTCTTGACTCTTTCTAAGATCACTTTATGATGTTATTTACCACTCCATTTTTCATTACTTGGTAAATTATAGGATAGGATTGCAGTATTTCACTGAAATTTTATGTATGAAAATGAAGCTAAAGAAATAACTTTGCTTTTTAGCTAAGACACTCTAAGATGACAAATTGGTTCTGTAGAAGTAAGTGAAGATCATATGATGAGGAAAGTTCCAGAGCTATAGAATATCTGTAATTCACTGTTTTTATTTGGTGGCCTCACTGCCATAAATTTATCTCAACTTGCACTGTTCCAGCAACCCTCTTCTTACAATGTTAAAGAAGTTGCAAACTTCTAATTTTTCCTAAGATTATGCAGGAGAAACACAGAATCTGAATCAACTGATATATGTATCTCAGTTTCCAAGAAATAGTCCAAGATTACAAACATTTACAAAACCCTAATCCATTGTTTTCAATGACCACTAAAACTGAAAAGTGCATTTGATTGTTTTTTTTCCTCCAACTTTCAATGCAGTGCAGGAGAAACAATTGCTTGTTTCTTTCTGTTACTGGAGCTCAGTCCCACCCATCTACCAGTGTTTTCATGTCAAACAATTTGTAATTTTCTGAAAAGTTGGAAAACATCTTTTAAGAAATAACACTTTAGCAACATATATTGATCTGGTGAAAAGTTTTTAGGAATCATTTGGGAAGTTTTTCTCAGAGTTTTGGAGAAACAAAGCAGTCTGCTGGTAAATTTTACCTAGTTTGGGAAAGAACTTCTGCAGATTAGTCTCTTGTAGGTAGACACAAAACGCTTATTTCAACATGGTGATAATAGCTGCTGTGACCAAACCTGGCCAACCTAAATCAATCATTTTAAAGATACAACGTATATTTATTATGTTGTTTGCTGAGAGCCCCCAGCAAACTGCTACTGCTTTGCTGGAGTCTCAGTATAATAGTATTTGTTGTAGAAAAACAGAGTTGGACTGGAAGATCTCCAAGGTCCCCTTCAATTCTGTTATTCTATTCTATTAAGCATGCAGCAAATACTGTTATACTAAGTTTTATGTCCCCAAAGTTCCTGGGACAGCAGTTAAACACTTCAAAGGCTTTCATGCAAAGTTAGTTTATTGCATTTATTAGGCATCCAAAGTATAATTCACAATTATGTTGAGATTCATCTAATGTCCAATCTTTGCCTCAATAGTTGCCTCAATAGTTGCCTCAATAGTGTGGAAAGATGGTTATCTTCATCCCATAGTGTTATAGCAAAGGAAATCTCCTGTTTGATGCTGGGTCCAGGTAAGAATCCCCCCAAAAATCCCCCAGCCCAATCAGAGATCAAGTCAGTGACCAATCAAGGATTACAGATGTTACATGAACTACATCTCCCATGAGATACTATCTACATTTCCTTTAAGGGGGCAGTTCTCATTCCTAAACTGAGCATATACTGTCTAACTAGGACACTTCCTGCCTGGAATTATGAATTCCACTACCAATTATCTATTAAGTAAAGTAAACAGTAAATGGTAAATGGTAACATATCATCAAACAATGCAACAATGAAGTAGATACAAAGCATGCAAAGCTTGAGGTTTAATCTTCGAGTTTAGTCTTTCTTGGCAGCAACATGAGGTCAGTGACCAGTCTGGTGTAGAACTTCTTGGTGAAAGTCTGCAGGTCACAGGAAGACTCTTGTGACCTCATGATCTGGACTTCAGCAGACTAGTCCATCAGAACTGAGTAAGACTTGGTGCATAAGTCCCATAGGCCATGAGTTCTGATGCACATCCTTGTACTTTAACCAGAGAAGGTCCCCTTCTTCAAAGTTCAGTTCTTTGGTCTTCCATTTATGGTGACTTTGTAGGGTAGGTAGGTATTTTTGCTTCCAATGGTTCCAGAAGGTGTTGGAAAGCATTGGACTTGTTTCCATTGTTGTTTGTATAAGTCCTTAGAATCAAAGTTCTCTAACTGTATGGGCCAGTCACCTGTCTTCTGAGTTAACAAGATGGCTGGGGTGAGAATAGCTGGATTCTCAAGATATGAGAAAATTGGAACTAAAGGTTGACCATTGATGGTAGCTGCTACTTCTGCCATGTAGGTAGTTAGGGTCTCATGCATCAGTGTAGGTGTCTTCATCAACATGGAATCCAGGATTCTGCAGGTTATGCCAATCATGCATTCCCACACTCCTCCCATGTGAGATGCATGGGGAGGATTATATATCCATACACAATTATGAGCTTTTAGGTAGTCATCAGTTGAAGAGTTGGAGGGAATGCCTTCATCAATCTGTAATTCCTTGCAAACTCCTACAAAGTTCATTCCACAATCAGATCTAAATAACTTGACTGGGCCTCTATAGGCTTGAAAACATCTTAGAGCACTGATAAAGCAGGAGGCATCCATGGATTCGATGACTTCAATATGGAGAGCTCAAATGTTAAGGCATGTGAAGAGAACAGCCCAGCATTTGCTGTTAGCTTGACCGTTCTGGTCCGGTGGGAAGACACTAATCAAGGGCCAAAGACATCTAGATTTACACTGGTTTGGGACTAAGACACTTGCAGGTCAGCCATCACCTGGTGTTAAGTTGTGCCCCATTGTTTATGATGGGCACTTGTGCAAAACAGTTACAATGCATCTCTTAGCATCTACGATCCAGAGCCCAGCAGCTCTGATGGCACTCAGGTGTCGCATAAAAAAATAGTGTCTGCTATCATTGTGGATATAGCCCAGCACCACCTTGCTGTCCATGTAGAAGGTGGTGGCACAAGGTCTAACATTTTCATTATCAGATCCTCTAGTTCCACAATCAGCATGGCACTGCAGAGTTCCAGCCTAAGACCTTGTTGTGGTGCTAGTTTCACCTTTCCCATGACAAAATTGATGTAAATGTTGCTCTCCCCACCATAGATCATGATGTGTGCCATGGCTGCTACTGCCTCTGTTGATGCATCTAAGAAAACATGCAATTCTTTCTTCTGTGCAGTGGCAGGCAAGATAGGAACATAAATGTACAGCAAATGAATATTTTGGAGACAATTTAGGGAGGTAAGCCATGTCTGCCATTCTTGCTTCTGTACAAATGGAAGCAGCTCATACCAATCCTTGGTATTTTGGGAGAGCATGCATAGAAGAAGCCTATTTAGGTGCAGCAAACCCTAGAGGATAAACAGGCTGTTCACTTTCGACAGGACTCCTCTCCTTGCGAAGTTAGTTTTCTGGGTTTGGGCTCTGAAGGTGAAGATGTCCTTCTTCAAGTCCCAGCACAGGACAAGACTGCATTGGATAAGGGAGGTGTTGCTGCCAAAATTGAGGTCTTTTAGTCCCTTGGTGTGGTCCTCGTGATTGAAGGCCTTCAGCACTTCCTTGCTGTTGGTGCTATTTTGTGCAGCCTAAAGTTGGCTGTCACTAGCATCTGGCATGTTTTCTTCAATAGGTTTATGGCTTCTACTGGGGTGGGTACAGATTTAAGGCTGTCACCCATGTAGAAGTCATGTTCCATGAAATGTGTGGCATCTGTACCATATTTGTCTCCACCCTCTTGAGCTATGCATTGCAGACCATAGTTGGCAATTGCAGGGGAAGATTCATTTCCAAACACATGCACTCACATTCTCTATTCTGTTATCTGTTGGCTATTCTCTTTATCACTGGACCACAGGAAATAGAGGTAGTTGCGGTGATCTTCCCTGATGAGGAAGGAATAGAACATCTGTTGGATGTCAGCCATGATGGCTATGGCTTCCTTTCTGAAGTGGATGAGCACTCCAAGCAGACTGTTGGTAAGATCAGGTCCTGTAAGAAAAACTTTATTCAGAGAGTAGCCTTGGAACTGTGCGCTGGCATCTAAGACCACACACATTTGACCTGATTTTTGAGGATGGTACACTGCAAAGAATGACAGGTACCAGCATCCAGCATTCTTCATCTTTCCCAAGGGGTGAGGCAAGCTCAGCATGTCCATTCAGTACCATCTTGTCCATGAATTCTACCAGGTGAGCTTTCATTTCTGGTTTCCAGTTCATGATTCATCTCAGAATAAAGAGATGAGAGAGTACTTGTTCATGGTTGTTTGGCAGGTGCTGCCTGGGTATGTGAAAGGGTAGTGGAGCGACACAGTTCCCTGTAGTATCCTGTTGAAACTCCTTATCCATGAGCAGTAGAAATCCTTTGTCCTCTATCGACACGGCCAAGTCATTGTCTTCTTTGCTAGTCTGGAACAGTGCTATTCCTAAACAGGTTTGATTGTCGAAAGCATGAATTGTTCCTGGCATGGTGTCAGATGGGATATTTTTCCATTCTTGAGAATGGATGTTGCGAACACATTTGCCTGGGTTGGGGTCTGCAGTTGATCGATGCAGACTGTTTCTGAGATTCCCCATCCCAGTTCTGTCTTGAAGGCAAATGGGAAGCCTCTTGGGCCTCTGACTACTTCAATGAAGGCTAAAGCATCAGGGGTGATGAGCAGGATTTCTCATCTCTTTCAACAAGAGCAGGATTTCAGCTTCAGGATTTAGAGTGGGAAGGTGATGAGCCATATGCCTCAGATGAGGTATGTTGGTTGCTACCTTGGTGTTGCAATCTGGCTGCAGTCATCTGCTGTGGGAACTGTGAATTCCCATCTAATGACTCTATGTAGAGTCCAGTAGCCTTCCTCCCCACCATGTGCTGTGGTACAGTGCATGTTCATATTGTGAAGTGCACTTCTTCCTTTTGAATGTCAAAGAGGGAGAAGAATGCAGCCTAGCCAGTGAGTGATTGCTCTGAGGATCCAGTATTACATATATTTTCACAGCTTCCTCTGTGCATCCATCAGGGTAGACTTTGGCTAAACAGATCTGATGACATGAGTGACGGGATAGTGTGTCACCACTGCCATGCAATGGACATTCACTGCCATCTCCAGGTGCACTTTGGTACCATGCTGTGGTTCCTTGGTTGAGGGAGGGTTAGGAATTGTCTGCTGCAATTGCAAGGTGCCTGGGTACTTGTTGCTTTTGCATAAGTAACATCGCACCTTAGCTGTGCAGTCTTTGGCTGATGTTATCATTTCCCTGATAAAAGTTCCAACCAAAAAGTTAATTTTTCAGTTTCAATGTGCCACTTCATTTGATCCCTGCAGTCCTTGTTCAGGTAGAGTTTTGAATTGATGCTGAATCAAATTAAATAGATAGATAGATAGATAGATAGATAGATAGATAGATAGATAGATAGATAGATAGATAGACAGACAGACAGACAGACAGACAGACAGACAGACAGATAGATAGATAGATAATGTTTTGAAGTGTGTGTGTGTGTGTGTGTGTGTTTTATAAAAAATTTCTTCTGCAATATTCATAGTTTTCTGTTCATTTCACTAGATTAGGAATAGATAATCTGAATTTCCAGGGTGGCATGTGGCTTCTAATGCTGTTTAAAAGTACAAAACTACCGTATGGAAATCAAGTCTATTTGAAACCTTCAACTTCTTCATAAATGTTAAGATCAATATCATCAAGTACAATTAGAAGACATCCAGTTTGAGCAAGTATGTTTTATACTGTTTGAGATTAAATTAATGTAACCATGAAAGTATCACCAAAAATAAGTACATATTTGTACAAAATTTGCATATGCTTGTCTCTCCCTCTCTCTCTGTATGCAACTATAGAAATAATTACCTTAATTTAAATAGAAATAAAATGCACCTCACCATTGTGAGGAAAAATATGCAATTTTAAACTGTTAATGGATAACTCCCATGATCCTGTTTTTCTTTCTGATGGTTCTTTATCTTTCAACTGGATTTGGGCTGGACAATCTTTTAAAAAATAGACATGACCATCCTCAAAGAAAATTGCTTTACATACTAGATCTGTTAAAAGCATTTCAAGGGTCAGTTTGGTAGGAATCCACATAAAATATTTGATCTGATTGAAAACTGATTTTCAGGAAAACGTCTCATAGCTGATGTATCAAATGTTCAAATCAACGTGCTTAGTTTTGCATAGGCACTATGGACACAGTGTATGTTTAAAAATGTATTAATAGCATTCCGGTATATTAAAGCATTATTTTAGTGTGTCACTTTTCCTTGTAGAAGAACAATAGGAAATCTGATTGGGAGGTGGAGTGAGAACCTTGGCCTCCCCAATCACAACATGTGAAATAATGTTAGGATTTGAGAAGTGGTTTGTCTTCTTTTCCTTCCTTTCTCCCTTTTTATCTTCTTTATCACATCTCTAACACCTTTCTCAGTAATCTCTTTTGAGTTAAGAAAGAAGGAAGGAAGGAAGGAAAGCTAAAACTTAAATTTCCCTTACTAAATAAGTTTAAAATCTAATTACATATTATAGTAAAATGTGACCGATAAATTTTATTTCTACATCTGCATGTATAAAGATACAGTTTTACATGATATTATTCCTTTGAGAAACTTCTGTTGTAACAGTGTTCCTCTCAGCATTATTAAGAGAAGATTTTCTTCCTCTCTTCTGTTCTTTTCTTTCCACTTGAAAAATATGATTTTTCTTTTTTGTAGACCAATATGTAACTTTTGTACTTGCAATATTTCTGTCTTTCAGTATAGGCTTAGTGATTGGTTTATAGTAAATTCAATAGGTGGGGTATTGATTATACTGTCCTGGAAATGCTGCAGATGATTCATTTTAACAAGAGAAGCAGCATTGAAAATTCTATGGCTCAGTAAAAACTACATATTTTTCAAGAATTACTTTAGTTTTTGAAAAGCTACACAGGAAACCAGTAAAATTTTTTAAAAGGCCTTATATCTCCAAAACCTCCCAAACCTTGGCCCTATTTATGTATGCCTTGATCTTTCACTCTGTTATCAAAATGCCCAAATACATATTTTTGTCATGCCACAAAACATGATCCATGGTTATTTCTAGCCTATACTACTGTTGGCAAAATTGTGGCACTAGATTCCACAGATTCTTTATTTCATTTTTTTTTGAAAATTTTATTTGGGTTTTCACAAAAACAAAATACAAATAAAACATCTTTTTTGAAAATAGCAT
>BHFT01068085.1:0-14491 GCA_004320025.1 Laticauda laticaudata
AACATTTTTCTCGTCCGCTGTGTCCTTTTTACAAATGTTTTGCATCCGTTGGGCAGTGTGACAGGGCCTTAAGTAACATAAATTTGGGCTCAGTTGTGGTCATTAGTCAAGGGATACCTGTATACATTGGTCCAAGCTTTCATGACTGAGGAGCAAAACACTGTCAAAAGGCCTGTGCAGCATTTTCCTGCTTTATTGTGCCTTGTTTATTTTTCAGAAGGTCAATGGCTTCTGTACCACATTTGAATTGCTTATTCTGCCAAAGGAACACATTTATCATGTTTTGTTATCTTATATTTTGGACTATTACTTTACACGTGAGGCATGGAGATTCATGCTGATGGTTCAGACTGCCAGCTGTTTGAACCGTCTAATTGGGGATAAATCGTGAATATATCTCATTCATGTCCCAACCACCTTCATCAGGAAATACATGATTCCAACTACAACCATGCTGTTTTCTTTCAGACTTCTTTGTGATTTGTTGGTTTAACAGCTATTTATTTGGGCAATTGCAGCTTCCTTGCATATATTTTTTTTTTAGTCTACAGGTGGCCCTCATTTAGCAACCACGATTGTCACTGGCAACTTGGTCATTAAGTAACATGGCCATTAAATGAAACCACAAATGTGCTTATGGTTTTAATTCAACTTTTGTTGTTGTAGTTGTTGTTTATAGACCTGCAAAGGTTATAAATGAAAAGTTTGGTCATGAAATTGCATTTTCATCTCTTTTGTAAGGGCAAACGGACACTAAAATGAGGCATTCACTAAATGAAGACAACCTGTAATATGCTTTATAGTTGTGGTACAATCTATTTTGTTTGGGGGAATGTTGCTCAGGGAAGATGCACATTTCTTATCTGAGCAATTTCAATTTAAAGAGTGTCCTATCCATTTTGGAAAACTGATCAAAAGAAATAAAGATTAGGTATGTTAATATATTTTGATTATGAAAGTAGGCAACTCCAAGAAAAAAATGGATGGAGAGAGCACTTTGTTTTGTTCCACAAAGGGTGAGTGGTCAGGAAATAATTCATTTTCTTTTCTTTTCTTTTTAACACATGAAAGAATGAACATGTAGATACTGTTTATTGGATTTGATTTAAATCATACCCCTCCCCTCAACCTGCAAATGACTACTGATCATGATGCCTCATTCTGACGGAGGACTCTGTTTTGGTCCTATGAATTTTATTTTATTATTACACAGATACAGTACTAGCTGCTGAGGATTATCATTAATGGTTCTGTACTGGCATTATGGGTTATCTTAAAATTCACATTTATTCAGTTAGTAACTGGAAGTCTTTCAGCTAAAATTAATTCATGATAAAATTATGTTTTGAATGTTATTTTGGAATAAACTATTCATGGTAGGAGAGGATTGAAGAGGAGGAAGACGAATGGAATATGCTGAGAATGAAACCTTGGCTAGATAACTTTTTGGAGGCGGTTATTCTGGTCCCTGGTGCCCAAAAGGTTGGGAACCTCTGCATTGAATGCAACAGATGTCATGACAGGTACCATGTCTTCTCATATAAAGATTGATGGAAAATAATCAAGCTAACCAAGTACCTGGTAATCTTTCCCTAATTATAGTCCTTGCTTCTTCGGAACAGCCCTAACCTTTCAAAATTTAGTGTGGCTAAGTTAAAAAGTGTACACATAAAGGATTCCCCTCTCTTTTATTTTTAAGTCCACACTCCTCACATCTCTCCCTAAGGTCCCCTTGGAAATGTTTCTAATTTTATTTTGGGATGGTGATTCCCTACCCAAAATTAGCCGTCCCAATTTTTTAATCCCACTACATTGGTATTCTTAGCATTTTATGTGTCTTAGTTTCTTTTCTTATTCTTTCTTACAATCAGCCTTTGGATTCAGCCATTCTATTTTTACAGATGTAGAATTGAAGTTGAGGAAGAATGTTTTTTCCCACCCAATGAGTCCATTTTTATGAGCTGGAATTTGAACTACTATTTCAAGTTCCAAATGTAACACCCTGTCCTTTGGCTCTTCTCTTTCTCCATTTGTTTTTCATTCCTGATTGTTCATCTGGGACTAGAGGCATTAAATTTTAATATGTGTTGTCCCTATTCTTAATCATTTTTAGGATGTTTTTCAGTGTTGAAAGCACTGAAAAAGCACCATCTAGTTCCAAATTACAAATTTATTAAATTTTTAAACAGTTTCTTGGCTTTTCCTTTGCCTGCAGCTCTCCTTTAGTTTTATTCACTTTTATAAATATGTGGTTAAGAGTTGGTTTCTCAGGACATTAAATTCCATAACGAAAAGCCAGTTTTACTTTCATTGGACAACACAGTCCTCACAATGCAGTGAGACTTCCTGTCATTTTGGCAGGTTCATCATAGTAAGATCAGGTCTGAACTGAAAAAAAAACTTTTTCAAGGCATGCAGAATTTATTTATATGTTATATTTTTGTTCTATTCTTCTTTCTGAGAAATTAGAACAGTGTTCATTTTGCATATTGCCTTTATAAAAATTCCGAGAGAAATGTTCAATTAAAGCCTGAAGCCCAAAGTTTCATTTCTGACAAGATTAAAATCTAGATTCGTTCAAACCTTCCATTGTAGCAACTGGATTTGATTCCCATGTATATGATTTAGAGTGATGTGAATGAACCTCAGAGTAGTTTATTTCCTTCTCTTTCTTCATCAGCCCAGGCTTGCAATTTGCAATGATTAAAAAGAAAAGTATGAAAAACAAAAGCAATCGATTTTTCTTTCTTCTGACTTCACCCAAGGGCAAAAAAGAACAGGGACCTCTTATGTCTGGAGCTTAATTTAAGATAATGTCTAAATGAAGTCAGTAACTCTTATATTTGTTGCTTATTCTCTTTTTCAAATCTCTTTCCTAGCTTACCTTTCATTGCACTATTCATTTCTCTCTCTCTTTTAGCACTGGCAAAATATGAAATTAATACAGGTTTTAATATTTCAAGTCTATTTTAATATAATTTAGGATAGGAACCATTTCACATACTCAATAAAAAATATCAGGAACAATTAAATTACACTGACCCTGTTTCTCCAACAATATGGCCTCCACCAGTAGGAAGTCCAGCATGTTTTATAGGCATGAAATGAAATTAAGCCCCTCCCCCCAAATTAAGGCCTATATTAAAACATGCGNCCCCCCAAATTAAGGCCTATATTAAAACATGCGAAATGGGGGGGAATGGTGGGGGGGCTTGCTGTTAGGAAGTACTTTTGTTGCACACCCGGATATGGTGCTGTCTGCGTTGACCCCAATATGAAGTGCCCCACCAATGCCGAGGTCAACATCCAAGCCCTCACCGCCCGCCTGCCCGAAGATGCAAGCGGGGGAATAATTAAGTCACCCCCGAAAAGATGGCTTAGCCATTTTTTCAGGGCTCAAAAAAAAAAAAGACCTGGCCTTATTATATAAGAAACACGGGTAGTAACTTTTGGTTATGTGCCATGAAATAATTGAGACAAAACCATCTGTACAATGCACCAAAAGCTTTTGCAAATATATTTGTGGCCTTGGATTAAGTTGGAGAAGTGACAAGTAGTTCTCAACTATTCATTTAACAATGGTTTGAAGGAACAATGGCCTTAGAAAAGCTTGCAACCATTACACCATCCCTCACGGTCATGTGATTTCAATATGTTTTCTCTGGGGTACATCTTCTGTCAAACTCTGAGAGAAATGCAATGATGGCTACTCCAAGCTGCTAGTTTGGGCATTTTCCACATTATTCTCCACGATGGAAACTTTCCTGAAGTCTCCACATGCCTTCTGTCATGTTGAAATAGTCTTCAGTCTTCTGGAAAATCGTGCTGTCTTAGCTTTGATATAGCATCAAGAGATGGCAGCACTCATATTGACACATCAAACTAATTGCTATTCTTGGCTCCTATGTTTCTTGGTTCAGATTTATTCTCTTCATTTTGATTCCAGATCTACATCTGGCTGCATTCCTATGCCACAATCAAGATGTTTGGCCAAAATATATAGAAGTATGAATTCGTTTATCAACATTTGCAGATTTGCCAGACACTATTTTCAAATTTAAAGGGCACAGGGTTGGCCAAGCCTGCTATAAGGAAAGGCAAACATTTAAATGTATTTTGCCTTTTAGAAACATAAATGCTGCATTTCGCCTTGTGGACTTTTAACAGACAGTATCTAACCTACTTTTTTTTGCTGACTCTTACTGTTCACTGAGCCTCTTTTCACATTATACATGTACATCCATGCAGATATGTTTTGTAATTAATCCAAACATTTAAAGTGTGACAACTAGAAATATCAATACATTTATCATGTAAGAATCAACACAAGCTACAACATGCTGTTGATTGTACACTCAGTGGTCAACAAAAGATGCAACATGATATGAAATTTAAATTTCATATCTTCTTTGAAGCAATCTTCTTTTCTTTTAAGTGTCCTCACAGTCTGGGTAAGCTATAAATATGCTATTTGTGATTTTATTACATATGACAAATGGTGGAGAGTTTAAGTATTTAGATGTTAGGGCATGCATCTCATTTCAGTTTTATGTTTAGTAAGAATCAATATAGGCACATTTTTATTTTTAATAAAAATCCCATGAGCTGCCCTTAATTTAGGAATTTTTATGTAATAGTCAATCATAATTTGTCCTCCTACTATTATGACAACCTTTCATATATTTGAAGAACATATCACAGTTCCACTCACTTGTCATTTCTTTGACAAAAAAGCAAATATGATGTATTGCAAAATGTAATAATCTTCAAATTCCAATTCCAAGACCAAAGACATAATAATAAAAAACTGACATGGAGCTTATAGAAAGAACCCAACAGAGTAAGGATTAATCCTATTCTTCCTCTCAAGCTCCATATGTGGAGCCTTGTAATGGCCCTGGGATCCTTGAGCCAATAATGTAGATGTAGGCAATATCTAGCATGACCCATGATGTGCAACAATATATTATTCCTTTGGTTGGTGCCTTCTCTTCATGTAAAATGACAAAAGGATTTCTGCACGAGATGCTTATAATCTGAACCTTTGCATAAGAGGCAACATAGTAGAGTTGGTATTCAGCAGGTTCTGACCAGTTCTGGAGAAAGTAGTAGCAGAAATTTTGAGTAGTCCGGGCAACCAATAGCGGAAATTTTGAGAAGTTTGGAATACCATCTCTGACTGGCCCACCACCATCTATTCTCTGCCTCCCAAGTCCCAGCTGATTGGTTAGGTCTTCTTTTGTTGTCCTGCACGGGAGAACAGAGCTGGAAATCAGATTAGTGGGGTGGAGAGAGAATGGGGATTTTATAGAATCCTTCCCCTGGAGTGGGGTGGGAATGACAGTATCCTTCCCCTGCCATGCCCACCAAGCCACACCACACCCACTAAGCCACACCCACAGAATCAGTAGTAAAAAATTTTGAATCCCACCACTGCAACATAGAGTGGTGCAAAAATTAACAAAAGAGAAAATATTTATTGAGATCATAGATACATACCATCACAAAGAGATTAGCTCTTTTTTTCCCCAATTTTATTTTTTACACATCTCTTCATATGAGCAACGTGGTTCCAGATTACAATATTTATACATAGTCATAGTTACATTTTCAACTTTCAATTAATATTATCTCAAATTATTATCCATTCAATTAAACTTTGGATAAATTCATTAATTTCAATTCATTAATTCAACATCAAAATCATTTCATCCTCACATATATTTTCAATTCTTTATCCCCTATTATTTCCATTTCAGCTTATCTATTTTATGTTACATTATGTATTGTTATCATCTATAACTTTCTCAAGACCAATATATAATTAAACAGTCAATGAAAGAAAAAATGAGTGAAAGTAAAGTAAGATTAATACATTTAGGATCCACATGGTACATCCCCCCATCTACGATATATCTTATATATATTCCAGAGATATTCATATAATCATTTCATATTTTTTTCTTTGTTTCCACTTAGCCAAAAATATAATACATACATTATAAATATTTTACATTCCCACATAATCCCTTCTGGTTCATTATGTTTTCTATTTTCTCATATCTTTTGTATAATCAATTGCATTTTCTATTACATATATACCACAAAGAAAAAAAATAAAAATAAAAACAGAGTTAATTTCCCCTTTTACTTCTCTTTAACCAACTTCAACCTGTAGCATTTATATAACCCTAATTCACATTTTTTGAACATAATTAATACAGGATTTTTGCCCAAGTCCTCTGTTTTCCTAATATCATTTAGATAGTCATTAGCATATTTTAGAATATGTGTGTGTGTGTGTGTGTGTAAATGAAAGGATTAGTAACAATAGAAACCTCTTAATATCGCTCACTCCTTCTTCATTTTTGTCTTCTATAATTATCTAGTAATCTTAAAGTAATTCCCAATAAGTTATAAACTTCAAATCTCCCATGTCTACATTTCTAATAAAAAATACAAAGATACATTCCCATGTAGTATCACCCTTTTATGCTATATCTAACCCTTATCTCTAAATCTCTCGGCCTTGTCATTTCTCTTAGTTTTAGCCAGCTTTCCCTTTACTAAGTTTTCCTGGCCTTTCCTCTTTAGCCCTCTTTTTCCCTGTAATATTACTTTTATTCCCATCTGCCAGTCCCACATCTTTCCTCCCACCCTTTCCTTTTCTCTTTTTTGAAATTTCTTCTTGTTCAGCTTCTTCTTCTTTTGCTTACTCTTGGGAGCTTCTTCTTTTTTCTTTATTATTTCTGTCATCAATGTCTTAGTTATAGTTCCTTTTATGTCTTTTGGCAATGTCTTCATGTCCATCTTGGCTGTTTTCCTCTTCCTTTGGCTCCTCCTCTCTAAGGTTCCTTTGTTCTGCTGTAAATTGTGTTACTTTTTCAGCCAGTATATCCAATAGTTCCCTTCTTTCTTTTAATATTTCTTTCACAGATTGCAGTTCCAACTTAAATTCTTTGCTTGTTTCTTCCATTTTTAAATCAATTGTGTTATTTTTTATTTTATTAAAGTTAATTGTAATCCTTGCCAAGAGTCTCCGTTTATTTCTCTTTTCCTCATTGGTCTTTCTATTTCCTTTGCACAGTCAACCCCCAACAGTCCCAAGATATTGCCTTCATTTATCCTCTTGCTGCAATCTCCCCCTTTTTTTCTTTTAAGTTTCGGGGATTCTTGTTCTGTTAAAGTCTTTTGTTTCATATCTTTTCTCATTAACGCATTTGAAAGACCAGTAATTTTTCATAAAGTCATCCAGGAAGAAATGTCTTGTTCCATTAGGTGGCACTCTATATTGCTTCCACCTTTCAAAGTTTTAATTTCATTATAGCTCTTTTGTAGTCCAGTTTTTATTTACCTTATATTGTCCTCTTGTTTTCCATTTGCCACTATTATACTCTCAAGCAAGGAATCCTTCTTTCTGCTTTTCGGAGTTATTAAAACAAAAAGTTCAGCTTCTCTTATCTGGTTACACACTGCTCACCACTTCATCACTCCAGCACAGACTTAAGTCCCAGTAGCTTCCCATCTTCAGGGCAGCCATTAAAACTGCTGCTTCTCCCTGTCTTCCAGGGGAGTATACCAAGCCAGGGAGGGGAGATGCGGCTCCCCTCAAACTGGCTGGCAGTCTCCCCCTCTTCCCCCACCCCTCTGAGGTGCATCTGATGGTTCCGGTCCCGTAGGGACCCCTCCAACAGGGTAAGCACGGATTGTAGCCATGCATGATCACAGTCTCCGTCCATCCTCGATGGAAGTGCCACCGGAAGTCTCAAAGAGATTAGCTCTGTTGCAAATTCACCATTTGGTGTACAGCCCTAAGAATAACCATGATATTTCATTTTGTCCTATTTCAGCTCTTTTCAGAGATTAGGATATGGGCATACTTACATACAGGTGTATCAGCTGATCACCTCTAGTTTCTTTTGGCCAGTAACACAGATAGCTATCAAGCATTCAAAACCTATTCCCCACCCATTAACTGACTGTCATGAAATCCGACCCCTAGTTCATGCTTATACTCCCTCTCCTATTTCACCTGATTATATGTCTCCAGTCTCTTCCAATTTTAATTCTCCAGTTCATAGACTTTATTATTTTGGGGGTTACATCATAATAATTCTCTTAGATGCATAAACAAATAACATGGATTTGTGGACTTAATGAAGCACTAGGCCAGTGGTGGCTAAACTTTTTGGGCTCCTGTGCCAAAAATTGTGTGCGCGCTTGCATGCACACACTCACGTGCCAGCACCCAGAAGGCAATGTGCCCCCTGCGCATGCACGCATAATCCCCACCCACCCACCCCCACCACTCCCTTACCTGCACTGTGCCTCACAGCTGATTTTCAGTTGGTTTGAGGCTTTAGGAAGGCTTCTGCAGGCCAAAAACTAGCCCTGCTTCGTCACTTCCGGTATTTTTGGAAAAACAGGAAGTGATGAAAGGAGGCTAGTTTTTAGCCTGCAAAGCCTGCAGAAGCCTGCAAAAACATTCCTCAAACCAGTTGAAAATTAGCTGCACATGCCCAGAGGGGTAAGTTTGTCCGCAGCTCAAATGCCACGCGTGCCACAGGTTCCCCATGATGGCATTAGGCTATTTTTTTTTAAATAGAAGTGCAACCATTATTCTGTTTGTTTTTCTGCCAAAAGTTAACATAGGTTTGTTACTTTATCCTAGCAATTGCCTTCTTTTAAATGTTTCAATACTGTAAAGCAATTTATCAAATGAACTACACTCAGAATAAACTACACTCAACTAAGTATTACATCAGATCCAGGTTTCTTTCACTTATTCATGTTTTAAAGTAGAACACCTTTTTATAATAAGTATTATTGATAAATTGTGGCATAAATGAGTTATTATTTGAACTGATATTAAAGGCATTTCTGAATACTTGAAAGAAGTAAAAGGGGATAAGGACTTTGTAATGTGTACATTTGTAAAAACATTACATAGACTCTGTCCATTTAATGGCAACGGGGATACAGCTGTTATGCTTTTCAAGCCAAAACCACTCAAGGATCTTTCTTTCTCCAGTGCTGGCATTTGTCCAGTACATCTTCTTTGCTTAGAAAGAATCCCCAAAGCCACATTGCTCAGAGAAGAATTAGTGTAGCTTTATGAGGGTTGCACTTGGAGCACAGCTGGCTAAGGAACAGACCCAAAATTTAATAACATTTGAAAAGCAATTTATTTTCTCCTGCATAAGCTGTCTGGTTTCAGCAAAGCCAAAGATCACACATAAAGAATGGACAATCTTTTGTTTTCCAGAACCTCTCAAGATTTTTCTCAATGCAACTGACAAAATGGCAGGTCAGAGACACCAGTGAGAAATTCATCTTTTCCACCAACTCTCTTAAAAGATTCTCATTATCTTTGAGCTAAGAGAAAATTCTTAAATATCATAAGCTCATGAAAGCTTATGTCTATAATGAAAACCAGTTAGTTTTAAACAGTTTCTACAAAACTCCTTCTAAAAACATGTGTTCCATAATAATGTCTACTAGTTGCCAAGGCCAAAGTACCTGTTCTTCTGATGTTTGGAACTAAGTCTGTTAGTTAGCTACAGAATACAAATGAGGCATGCTGTGATTCAAGACTCTACTTGAGTTTATTCCTGGGCTGGTTGTTATAATATAAAAGCATGCAGTTGTACAGGCAGTTGATAATGGGTAGTCTAGAATAACTTCATTTGTGCCCCATAAGTTCTTACTAATGGAGAGCCTGGCCAAAAACAGCATTCTGGAATATACCATTTGGTCACCTTATCTCAAAACGGATATCCTAAAAAAAAGAAACTGTACAGAAAGGGTCAAAGAAAACAGGGCTTAATGTCATTTTAATATTCATCTTGGTGGAAAGCCAACAAGCATTTCCAAACATTCAGTTGGGAAAAATCTTCTGTGGGAGATGAGGATGACTCTGGAATGTTCACATGAGGGTGGGGAAGAAACTGACCATGAACCCTGGTCTAAAAGGACAAGCACACAGAGAGAATAAGTATATCAAGAGAGATAGATCATTGCAATGTTACAAGACCAAAGACAAAATAAAGAAGCTCCAGTACTGGTATAAATGAAAGCCGGAAGTTTGCTTTCATTTGATTAAGAAATGCTTTTAATGGGGGTGAGGTGGGCAATTTAACAGCTAAACTGAGGAAAAAATCAATAGAAGATTGAATACATAAAGACCCACACTTTTCATACATGGGGATGGCTAAAAGAAACATGGTTTGATGAATCTGGATTGATGAATCTGAACTTTATGTATAGGAATAGTTTGCTGATGTGTGCTGTTTGTCAATGTTTTAAATAGTCTATGTTTTGCAGACTTCCTCATTGAAATACTGATTAAGGTGCTGTTGTTTGCCATACTTCTGTACAGTAATTTTATTTTTAAAAATGCAAAAATACTCTTAGCAATCTCCTAATCTCCTTCTATCCTCCTGCTATTCCAACTGCTATCATGGTGGATTTTTTTGCTTCTGATATATTAATATTATGAATCCTTTGGTATCATTGCATGGTGGCACAGTGGTTAGAATGCAGTACTGCAGGCTAACTCACTGCTCACTGCCAGGAGTTCCGTTCTTACCCGTTCAAAGTTGACTCAGCCTTCCATCCTTCTGAGGTTGGTAAAATGAGGATCCAGGTTGTTGGGGACAATATGCTGACTCTGTAAACTGCTTAGAGAGGGTTGTAAAGCACGGTTAAGTGGTATATAAATCTAAGTTTATATACAGACATTGTAATGGTAGACAAGGACCAGAAGTCATCAGGGGTGATACATGTAGTGGTACCAAGTGACCCCAACATTAGGAAGAAGGAGTATGAAAAGCTGGAGAAGTACCAGAGCCTGAAGGAAGAACTAGAAAGGGTGAAGAAAATAAAAACTAAAGTGGTTTCAATGGTGGTAGGAGCACTAAGGGCTGTGAACCCTAATTTGGGAAAGTGAGATCCCAGGAACAATATTGAAACGCTCTGTCCAGAAGAGTGTAATGGGATCAGTGGTGGAATTCAAATAATTTCAACAACCGGTTCACCAAGGGCCAGGTTGGCTGTTGTGGGAGGCATGGCCCAACCTGGCCCTGGGTGAACCAGTTGTTAAATTACTCCCCTACCACTGTCCTGGGCACTGCACTGCAATGGAGAAATGGGCAATGGAGCAACTGGCACAAGGGAAGGAGGAAGAGCAGGGAAAAATGCCCTTCTCCTTCCCTTGCACTGGCCACTCCATTGCCCATTTCTCCATTGCAGCACAGTGCAGTGCCCAGGATTGATACTGGGGTGGTGGTGGTAATTTAACAACCGGTTCACCTGAACCAGTGCAAATCAGCTGAATCCCCTTCCACTGGCTAAAATGCTACACAGAACCTTCAATCTCACAGCCTCTGGTGGAGGATCTGAGACTGAGGAAGACATATACCACTCATAGGAAGTCCCAAAGGTGCTTTTTCAAGAGGCACCTGGACTTTCTGATATTTCTTTGAAACATTTCACTTTTCATCCAAGAAGCTTCTTGTTTGAGAAGCAACACTTCTTCAAAATAATCCAGAAAGTCCAGTTGCTTCTTGAAAAAGCAACTTTGGGACAAACATGACATGGATGACTGAGAATCTCCATAGACACTCATAGGAAGGGAAGGTTTTTTTTAATTTATTTGCTGTATTATATTTTTATTCAGATTGGTTTCATTATATATCATCCAGAGCCAGTTCAGAATGAGGAGATGCCTAAATGGAATACATTAAATAAATATAAAGGAAAAGCAAAAGTTACTAGCTTGGCCTTAAGAAAAAAATCCCAAATCCATATTAAGTGGACCATTTATTAGACCATCTTTACATTATAATGCCTAATGCAGACTTTGAAATAAGTAAAAATGCTTTAAGAGGCATTTTAAATATTTTGACAACTTTAGTTGAACTTGAAAATTACTGTCTTTTTAAGGATTTTAAATTTTTTTGTACATATACAGCCATTTTTCATGAGTATCCTGCTGATTGTTTGCATTATCAACAATACTGGCAAAGGATTGATGTATTTGGATTTCTTTGTATAGTTAATTCCAAAATGTTAAGAATCTTAGCATTTAAACACAAAGTATGCATAGAAACACAGCCTTAAACATCTACAGGCAGACTTTGATTTATGTGGGATGGTCATGAAGTGGGTCATCACATAACCAATCTGATTTTACAACTTTCAACTCTTGAAATATTTCTATGGTCTTTTTAGAGTTGCTAACAGAAAGGGAGGGGGAAAAGGGGTTTGAAAGAGCAGTGTGGCAGCTTGGAAATTGAAAGGGCATTCCATAAATAGTTTTTCAAAGATAGTAACTACGTGACTGAAGTTTCTGCCATGCAAATATCTAACTGGAGAACATGATTGATGACTCTTGGCTATGGATGTGTCTCATTNTTTCTGCCATGCAAATATCTAACTGGAGAACATGATTGATGACTCTTGGCTATGGATGTGTCTCATTGGAGAATATGAACTACGATACACCCAGGGGGTGGGAGAAAACCTGGGTCAAGGATGACAAAGAATTATGTGTCTTAGAGTCGGCTACATGTTAACTTGAAATTTTGGAATTTTGGCTCGAGACTCATGATTTAATTCGGGTAACTTCTGGAATCCTGACAACAGCCTTTTTTAAATGGTGATTGTTAAGCAAATGTCAAAGTCATAAAACAAAAGCCAAAGTTTTAAAGTGAATGCAGTGATCATAAAGTGACCCATTATTTGCAATGGGCTTTTTTTTGCTGGAATCTGGAAGTAGCAATAACACTTAGACTTATATACTATTTCACCAGGGGTGGGATTCTACGGGTTGGAACTGGTTCTCTGGAACTGGTTGTTATGATTCTGCACAGTTTGGAGAACCGGCAAATTGTGTCCCTGGATGACCTTGCCCCTCTCCACCCGCCCCTTCCTTCCTCACCCAGCTAATTCTTATTGTGCATGCACGACCTTGCATGCATGCTAGACCTTACTGACTGCATTCTTCCCCACCCAGTCACTCCTTGAAGTATTTCTTCTTTTTTTTCCCTCCCGATGATCAGCTGTTCCTATGATAAGCTGTGCTGGGATTCCCCTCGCTTAAGGCTCTGTCACACTGCCCAACGGATGCAAAACGGACACAACGGATGAGCAAAATGTTCCATCCGTTGTTATCTGCTCTCAGAAGGGGCAAAAATTTGCATACCGGAGCGGATAAAACACGGATGGGGTTGGAGGACGCAGGGCAGATGGAAAACGGATGCGGAACGGAAGCCTAGCGGATGGAGCAGATGGGAGCGGATGGCACATCCTCAGGGCTTCGGGGGCCTCAGCAATAGCAGATGCGTAACGGATACAGCGAGGCAGAACGGATGACACGAGCGGATGCACAGCGGATGCACAGCGGATGCACACGCAGCGAAGCCTAGCGGATGCAAGCGTTAATTGCGCAGCGGGGAGGATGCATTGCGCGTCAGCCCGCGGTTATAACGAAGCAGGCTGCGAGCAGGTCACCAATTCAGAGCGAAAGACCTGCTTCCAGACACATCAAACTGCCTTGCCTGTCCCTGCCGCATGATACTGCTGCAAGCCTTGCTGCCCAGCCTCGCCTGGCCAGCCTTGCTGTCTGCCTGCCTGCCAGCCTTGCTGCAGCCTCTGCCAGTCTTGCTGCCTGCCTTGCCTGCAGCCTTGCTGGCCAGTAGTCTGCTGCCAGCCTTGGTGCCTTTGCCTGCAGCTTTGGGCCTGCCTCCCCTGCCAGCCTTCCTGCCAGCCTTGGTGCAAGCCTTCACTGCCAGCCTTGGTGCCTGCCTGCCTCCAGCCTTGGTGGATGCCTGTGCAAGCCTTTTGGTTGGCTGCCTGCTGCAGCCTCTCCTGCCAGCCTTGGTGCCTGCCTTCCTGCCAGCCTTCCTGCCAGCCTTGGTTGCCTGGCCAGCCCTCCCTGCCAGCCACCAACCCCACAACCATGCTGAAGCACAGCAAACCTCAGCCATCTGCTGGCCAAGCCCTTGCAAGAGGGACAGGGCTACCATCGCCCCCTGGCCTCACTCTGGTTCTGCTGGGGCTCTGCAGCACGGCCGCTCTTTCTGGCTGGGCTTCTGCTGCTTCTGCTTCTGGAGGAGCTGATGACAAAAGCACTCCTAGCACCACCACCTCACACAGCACCTTGCACCCTCACACCCTGAAACTGAAGCGACAAAGGAGTGCCAGAGACTCATTTTTGCTTCATAGCTTGTTGTTTAATAAAGTCTATTTTTGATTCACACACTTGCTTTCATGTTCTTTTTTTTTAATAAAAGTCTTGCTGGAAACTTTAGAAATTGGTTTAAGCTTTGCATGCTTGTGGGATAGGTTGAGAGAGTGGATGCTTGATGAGTTAGACTTGCTGGAATGGGCAGGGAACCTTTGGGATGGGTAATAGCTGTGGGATAATAAACCTCCAGTGCAAGCATCGTGGGATCTGTATGTCCTACCTCCCAGGTGCATCTCTCTCTTG
>BHFT01068091.1:0-26619 GCA_004320025.1 Laticauda laticaudata
TTGAAGCTTAAATAAGAGTTTGAATGGATAAAATTAAAAGATATAAAGGTGTCATACTCCAATTAGTAACTACAGGGAAAATTTTGTTTAATAAAAAAATATAATATGAAATTGAAACAGGACAGACAAAAGTATAAATATAATGATTTGAATTGAGATGAGATAATTAAAATAAATTTGAGAAAATTAAAAGAAGGGAAAACCTATGTAGAAAATATAAAACAGTAATAAAATATGGAATAGTATATAAAAATGAGCATGAAATTGAGTTTGGTGTCTGTATGAAGAAGTGATAACCTGGGACCATGCGATTTTCAAAAAAGATGTTTTATTTGTATTTTGTTTTTGTGAAAACCCAAATAAAATTTTATTTTAAAAAAAATGGCAGAGGGCATAGAAATATTTTATGCAACCTTATAGGTGTGGAGGTCAATAGTTCTGGCTAATGTAGGGTAACAGGATTGAACCCAGGGGTGGGATTCAAATTTTTTAATAACCAGTTCTGTGGGCATGGCTCAGTTGGTGGGCATGGCTAGGGGGTCATGTTATTGGCTGGGAGTGGCCAACTCAATATCACTCACATCGAAGCACACATCTTCTCACCTGAGCTCTCATGATTGTGGGGATGCTGCAACAGTTGTAAGTGTGAAAAATGGTCATAAGCACTTTTTTCAGTGCCACTGTAACTTTGAATGGTCACTCCAAGCAAGCAAAGTACCAGCAAAGGAGGGGGAAAAAACTCCAGAGAAGTTCCTGAGACAGGAAGTCTAGTCCTGCCAAGAATATAATAAGGGTTAACGGAGAGGCAGTTTCTGTAAGCAACACCAGAATGTTTCCTTCCTGCCTTCCTTACAGGATTAGGCCAGTAATTTCTTCGAACAACCGGTTCCCCAAACTGCTTAGAATTTTAACAACCGCTTCCAGCGAATAGGTGCGAATTGGTAGAATCCCAACCCTGATTGAACCCCAGTTTGTTTTGAAATTTCTCTTTGGATCATGAGGCAAAATTAGAGATAAGTATAGACAGAAGATGTCACACACACTGGACCAAGTTTGGAACTAATGGGGACACATTGTTCCCCAAATTATTCTAAGTGATAGACCTCCACATGGGAGACAAAGGGGCCAAGTGTATGAAATGCAAGTCATGATACAGACACTGTTACTTAGGTACACATGTTCAGAGCTAAAACACCCAAGGCCAAGATGAGGTTTACATTGTGATATCTCTGTAGGTGTTATTTGTTGTTATGATGGGTGCTTGTGGGTTCTGATGTTGATGTTCGATGGAAGAGGGTTCTATGTGCATATCCAGTATCTCCATGTATGAAATTCCCAAGAAATGTATTGCTTTCTGATTTGAAATGGGAATTTGTTTGATTAATATAACCTCTTGTAAACAACAGAATAAACAAAGAGACTGCAGTTACTAAACCAACAGACAGATTAACAAACAATGGAACCTGCAACCAACTGTGTAAAATAAGTCCATAGAAGGTTTCTAATTGTTGAATCAGACATACCCTTTTTCATCCATCAACATCGTCACATGGATGTAGACATTGTTAGTTGTGAAGTCATTTCCGACCCATCGTGACCCCATGGACAATGCTCCTCCAGGCCTTCCTGTCCTCTGCCATCCTCCAGAGTCAATTTAAGCTCACTCTGACTGTTTTCGTGACTCCATTCAGCCACCTCATTCTCTGCCATCCCCTTCTGCTTTTGCCCTCAATTGGAGAAGGAAATGGCAACCCATTCCAGTATCTTTGCCACAAAAACCCCATGGACAGTACCAAAAGACATACTATACAGTTTCCCAAACACCATTCTATGCTTTGTTCTCATTTGGCTGTTTTTGGACTTTTCTTTTCTCTCCAGTTTATTACTTTTTTTTTTTTGGCTTTTGCAAGAATTGCTATTGAACAAGAACTACGTTCATTTTTAATCTGTAAAACAAAGACTAGTGACATAATTTGCCATATATCTTGTATGTGCATATGTGTGTGTATGTGTGTGTGTGTGTGAGAGAGAGAGAAATTAAATATCAGCAGAGATTTAAAACTGTTTGTGATTTTAACATTTCCAGCCAAGATCTTGTGATGTCATTGAAATCACACAAGATTGGACATGGTTATAAGATTTAGAATGATTGTGTATAGAAAAGAATGGTACATGCTAGGTGACAGTGGAAAAGGTGTCCTAGGTTGAAGATTATTCAATAGGAGTAATGGAACTAAGACATATACTAGTAAGAGATGTTCTGTTTTTATTGCAGGAACCTTAGTGGTTACCCTAATGCCTCTTGGTACAGGTAGTCCTTGACTTACAACAGTTCATTTAGTAACTGAAGTTACAACAGCACTGAAAAAAGTGACTTATGACTGTTTTTCACACTTATGACCATCGCAGCATTCCCACAGTCACATGATCAAACTTCAACACTTGGCAAGTGGCTCATATTTATGATGGTTGCAGTGTCACAGGGTCACGGGGTCGCCTTTCAGCAACATAAATGTTGGGTACCCTTGTGGTCGTAACTTCAGGAGTATTTTAATGTCAGATTGGATTGTACTTTTGCCACTATGCTGAACTTCCCCTTCTCAGTGATCACAACCTTATGCATCTGGATCATTTTAGCTTACTCTCATATAGAGTGAGAGAGAAAGAGAGAGAGAGAGAAGGATCATTTATGCTTACTCTCTTTTTTAAAATATATACATAGATGAAATCTTCATTCCTCTCTTTTTGGGATGGTAACACATTGCTTTATAACTGTTTCTGGAAAGAGAAAAGGAAAGAGTTAAGAGAGAGAGAGAGAGTTAAGGGAGGTGGTTCAATATCAGTTGCCAGCTGCAAGAGCCAACTCAGGCTGCCTCCCGTCTGCAGCTCAAGACGGGCTGTTCTGCAGCATGTGCCATTTCCAAGCTGTGAAATAATCCTTGCCTTGCGTTTCATCCTTCCCTTTGGGAACCTGCTCCAGTGAATAACCCCCCATCTTGCTTTGTGCATCTGAGATTTTAAACTGGCTGCTAACTACGGTGCTTGCATTTCTGACCCTGACTGGTAGGAATTGAACCAAAGTCTCTCAAGTGCAGTAGGATCTAATTAAAATGCATCTTATTCTAAGAAAGACTCATTACCTTTTTTGATATTTATATAAAGAATGCCTGCCATAATGGTTAGTAACTAGGAATAAAAGTTTCCTTTCAGGAAGAAAAAAAAATCCAATGGAGCTCATATTTAGATACAGATTTTTTTTCCCTATAAAAATGTGCAACAGATGATAATATTGGGGAGCTTCTTCTGGATGGTGCAATTTGTTTCTTTTGTGGGTAGTCCTCCACTTACAAACAGAACTGAGCCCCAAATTTCTATTGCTAAACGACACAGTTACTAAGTGAGCTGTGCCCCACATTTTACAATCTTTCTTACCACAGTTGTTAAGTGAATCACTGAAGCTGTTAGTAACGGGATTGTTAAGTGAATCTGGATTCCCCCCTTGACTTTGCTTGTCAGAAGGGGATTGCATGACCCTGGGATGCTGCAACCGTCATAAATATGGGTCAGTTGCCAAGCCTCCCAATTTGGATCACATGACCATGGGTGTAAACTATAAAGCATTTTGTATACACGTTTTATAGTTGACAACAGAAAGAAGGGGGGGGGGAGTTTTAAAGAGCAAGTGGCAGTGGAATCGAAAGTACATTCCATTCATATTTTCTTCAAAGACTGATTAGATGACTGAAGCTTCTGCCAACAAAAATCTAATTGGAGAGCATGATTGATGACTTTTGGCTATGGACGTTTTTCATTGGGTGATACACCCAGAGGGGTGGGGGGGTGGGAAAACAGGATCAAGGGTGACAGTGAATTATGTTAGAGTCTCAACCGATACGGGTCCATTTACGGTCTACATCTTACAATGGAAGTTTATTTAGAAAAAATCAAAACCCAGTGTGGTTCAAGGCTCATGATTTAATTGGAGTAACTGCCAGAATCCTGATACAATGCTACAATGGGAACAACAGGATGCTACAATGGTTGTGTGAAAAACAGTCATCAGTCACTCTTTTCAGTGGTGTAGTAACTTGGAACAGTCTAAATGAACTGTTGGACCCTAGTGAAGAGCTGCAGTGACAAAGAACAGTAGATGTTAATCAATGTTAATTATATGTTAATTAATGAATATTTCTCTTCAGACTGACAAATCATTCTTAAGGATGTACAGAACCAAACCTTGGGGTCCGGATGGTTGGTTGATCTGAGATAAATTTGATCAAAGGGCCTCCATAGCAACATTTAAGATAGACTGGGAAATAAATAAATAAATAAATTAAATAAATAAATACAAGCTCTATTTGATCCACTGTTCAGAGCTAGAATAGGCTGTTGAATGTAAGCTTTGGAATAAAGAGTTAATAAGGAGAAGAGGAAATATAATCATCCTTGAACCAGTTGTGGGATTCAATTTTTTTTAACTACAGGTTCTGTGGGTGTGGCTTGGTGGGCGTGGCAGGGGAAGGATGCTGTAAAATCTCCAGTCAGAGGTGGTATTTGCTTGTTCTCCGAACTACTCAAAATTTCTGCTACCGATTCTCCAGAACTGGTCAGAATCTGCTGAATGCTACCTCTGCCTTGAACCTAGCATCACTATAACCCACATTACATATCTGATATTAACACAGTTGAAAAAGTCCAGAAATATTTCACAAGAAGAGTTCTCTACTCCTCTACTCGTTGCAGAATACCTTATGCCACCAGACTTGAAATTCTAGACCTAGAAAACCTTGAATTACGCCACCTTTGGTCCAATCTAAGTATAGTATATAAAATCATACATTGCAATGTCCTACCTGTCAATGAATACTTCAGCTTCAACCATAACAATACAAGAGCAAACAATAGATACAAACTCAAGGTAAACCGCACCAAACTTGATTGCAGGAAATATGACTTCAGCAACAGAATGGTCAATGTTTGGAATATTTTACCTGACTCTGTGGTTTCTTCCCCAAACCCCAAAAATTTTAACCTTAAAATGACCTCACCCCTTTCTGTAGGGAGTGTGCATAAGTGCACCAATCATGCCTACCATCCCTGTCCTATTGTTTCTTTTTATTTTTCATATATGTATCCATTTCATGTATTCATAATTATGTTTATGCTTATACCTATTATCTTGTAAGCGATTGACAAATCAAATAAATAAATAAATAAAGATAAAATTTTCTCCTTGTCCTTCTGGAGAAGCCACAATGCAAAGAGGGCAAAATTGTATTAGTATATACTAATTGTATTAGTATTCACATCATTTGCCATCCTATGCACACCATGTACCTTTTGGATACTTTCTGTACTTTTGGGATGCAAAGAGTTTTCCATAATTACGAATGGAAAGTACCCACAGGACAAGTTTCTGTGCTTCAAAGCAGGACACCCATCCTACTTCTCATATTCTTTTTCACAAGATGTAGCACAGTGCAAAATTCATTGGCTTCCTTGGCCAGTTAATATAGAAATGAGAGACCTGTATAAAGGTACAGTGTTATAAAATGTTCTGTTTTACAACTAACTTCCATTAAGCGAGTCATTTTTAAAAATAAGGGTTCTCAGACATTGCTTGCATTGTGCATATGTCCAAATAAAAGATAAATTCATCTTAAACGTATCTACCTTTCAATGAAAACAAAAGACCAGCCTCTCCATAATTTATCAATTATTGATTAGAGTTTTAGTCTCAGGTGTAGAGCCACAAAGAGGATTTCCAATGTCTAGCAGATAAACATGTCAATTGTGACATTTCTAAAGTTCTGTTTATACATCTATAGATTAGGAAAAAAAATATTTTTGAACATGCTTTCTTTAGTTTTCTACCTGTACCTTTCAAAATATTGTTGCTATGGGTTACAGAATTGTCCAATTCAATAATAAAGGCTACGGCCACTTTGACAGAAAGGACTTACATGGTTCCTTTCAATGTAATTGTTCCTACTTTCTTTTCCAATTCCATATTTTGCCATCACTCAAGAAAGGAGCACATGCCTGAAGTAACATTGTTGAAAGAAAGGAGAATTGAGAAGACAAATACTTAAACCAGATACTTGAAAGCAAAGCAAATCAAGGTTAAACTAGACTTGAGAAGAGGGTTTATTTTTATTTATTTATTTATTTATTTATTTATTTGTTTGTTTGTTTGTTTGTTTGTTTGTTTATTTATTTTGTCAAACATTTACAATATAATAGAAATAAGAATAAACATAAGTATAAATACATGAAATAGGAACTAATAAACGGGGATAATAGGATAGGGATGATAGGCATGATTTTGCACTTATGCATGCCCCTTACAGACCTCTTAGGAATGGGGTGAGGTCAATAGAGGTTAGTTTGAGGGTAAAGGAGTGGGGATTTGAGCAGGTGACAATAGAATCAGGTAATGAGTTCCAGACATTGACCACTCTGTTGCTGAAATCATACTCCTGAAGTAAAGTTTGGAATGGTTAACATTCAGTTTATATTTGTGGTGTGCTCTTGTGTTGTTGTAGTTAAAGCTGAAATATTTATTAACTGGTAAGACATTGTAAAATATTATTTTATGTACTTTGCTTAAGTCCAATCTTAAGAAATAAGAATAAACATATTATTATGTTTATTATAATAAACAAACAAAAATAAATATAATATTATTTTATGTACTTTGCTGAAGTCCAATCTTAGCTGGTGTAATTAGTTGAATTAGACAATGTTTTTGAGGACCTTCTGGGTCAATCAGTCACCAATAACCAGCATGTTTACTGATTAGCAGGTGTGTACACATATTTTTCATTGGCTAATCGTCTCCGCTTAAAAATAAATTATAAGACAGAACTTATTTTAGCATTGGTCCATAATTCATGTTCATCATAGAGACCCACATTTATACTTGTTAAAGTGTTAACAATATATAGGCTATGTATTCTGCATGACTTTCTTTAGAAATCATTGCATACTTGGGAGACTATGCTTTCAGTCTGACTGAAATGCAAGGCTCAAGTCAAGACCAAATTTATAGAAAGAAACATACATATTATTAGATGCTGGATTGCTCCTTGGTTGTGACTGTGTCTAATGTTTAGATTTGTAAGGGAAAGCAATATATTGTTTTATATAATCCTTATATTATATATAAAAAGCCTCTGTGACGCAGTGGTTAGAGTGAAGTATTGCAAGCTACTTCTGCTGACGGTCAGCTACCTACAATTTGGCAGTTCAAATCCCACTGGGCTCAAGGGTTGACTCAGCCTTCCATCCTCTGAGGTTGGTAAAATGACGACCCAGATTGTTGGGGGCAATATGCTGACTTTGTAAACCACTTAGAGAGGGCTATAAAGCACTACAAAGCAGTACATAAGTCTAAGTGCTATTGCTATATTGTACTCAAGCAAAGGAGGAATACTAACACCAGTTAGAGCTGTGCTTTGGATTCAATCCTGAAAAGATACTTTCATGCATTAGGTATGAATGTAATGCTGTGTCTTTTCCAGGAATAAAGTAGCATTTGCAAAAGTGTATGAGAAGTTTTGCAAATCAGGAAAGACAAAGCAAATTAATGTTGTTTTGAGCCTGGAGGCAGAGTGAGGATGGAATTGTCACCAAAAATAATACAAGCCATCTACAAGCTCTGTTTAGCCATAGTTTGGCGCATCAAACTCTACTTTGGTTGCAAATAAATGTATGCAGAGGCAGATATAAGCCAGTTCAGCTTTTCAAGTGGGCCAGTGTGATGCACTCTGATTGGTCCACAGTCAGCCTCACACTGACTTGAAGTTACCACATGAAGTTGTCCTTAGAACTTGTCAGCACATTGCCTGCTTCTGCAGGCATTTGTATACATATTGTATTTCATCAGCCCATTCATCCTCTCTGACCCATGCATGTCTAAGAAAAGATCTGTAGCAATAAAATGATTGAAATTATTCCATCTCTGGTCCATGTTTCAAAATGCTATCAGAGAAGACAGAATTGCTTGCAAATTAACTTCCTGGCTTGCGACTAACTTAACTTTTAAACTACATTATTTTGAAGGTCAGCAGGGTCCAAATGGTAACCTCATAAGTAGAGTAGGGAACGAAAAGTAAATATTTTTTTTAAAAAAAATCTTTTAAAAAGTATAAGCAAACAGAAGTGGGAAATTCCACCAGGAATTTCTTCCCAAATAGGTTCTTAAAAGGACTACAGGAGGAAAGTGTTCCATTTGCTCTGCTGATGGAGGTGTCTTCCATTTCTGCAAATATAATTGCATTTTTAAAGAACTGTTTACTAAACTTAAAAATCTCTTAGGTAAATAAGTAAATAAGAAAAGAGCTTGCATGGTGCCAACTATCTCTTTAAGTAAATTACTCAGTTTGTCAAAAAGAACAGGAAAATGAAGCAATGGCAAAACTGCAGGAAGTCCTTACGTAATGAGCATCCTGTTTGGTGATCCTATGAAGTTATAATGGTACTGAAAAGGGAACTTTATACCCCATCTTTGTACTTCCCAGCTGCCTTCCAACAACCAGAATCAATGGAGAAGTCAACAGTAAATCACATGTCACAGGGTTACATGATATCTCATTTAATGATTCTAAAGCTTAGTGATGGAGTTGCCAGTTCCAATTAAGGTCATTAAGTGAGGATTTCCTGTAACAGCATTTAAACTCTTGTATCTGAATGAATCCCTTGCATATGGCCTTTAAATATAGGACAGAAGCTATATGAAATTAGATGGAGCGCCAGATGTAGTTCTTCTACTAGTTCGTATAAACCCATTTTTAAAAAGCCCATGGAGTGCTGCTAGACATTTCTAAACCAATGACAAGGTTGTGTAGTTTGGTAGTGAAACCCAAAGGTGCTTTTTTCAAGAGGCAACTGGACTTTCTGTTTTTTCTTTGAAGGAGTATCAAGCAGTGGTGGCATGCTACTGGTTCGGACCAATTCAGCTGAACCGGAATTAAAAAAAAAAAAAAAANAAAAAAAAAAAAAAAAAGCCTCCCACATCAGCTGAGAGGAGGGAAAAAAGCCTTAGCTGAGAGGAGAAGAAGAGAAAAGTGCAGGATCGCCCCCCCCCACTTACCCTTGTGCTTTTCTCTTCTTTATCCTCTCAGATGATTGGCACTGCAGGCCTCAGCTGGTGTAAGGAAAGCTGCACGCACTTTAGATGCACACGCACCCACGTGCAATCGCCATACTGGTAGTGGAACAGATAGAATTCCACTACTGCTATCAAGAAGTATAAATCTTCCATTTCCCACCTCCAACCAGAGCTGAGGAAGCTTCTTGGATAAGAAGAGAAACATCTGTAAACAAAACAAAAAACAAAAACAGAAAGTCCAGTTGCCTCTTGAAAAAAAGTACCTTTGGGTCATCCATGACCTGGATGACTGAGAATCTCCATAGAAATTTGGTAGTGAAAGTGTTGAACACGGATCTAGGGTGAAATGCAAGTCCAGTATTAACCCTGGTGGCTCAGAAGTGACTTTTAGCACTAGTACCAGCACTAGCACTTAGACTTTATACCATTTCACAATGCTTTACAGTCCTCTCTAAGTGGTTTACAGAGTCAGCAAATTGCTCCCAACAATCTGGGTCCTCATTTTACCCACCTTGGAAGGATGGAAGGCTGAGTCAACCTTGAGTTGGTGAGATTCAAATTGCTGAACTCCTGGCAGCCAGCAGTAGGCAGAAGTAGCCTGCAGTACTGCACTCTAACCACTGAACCACCACAACTTTTAGGTAATCGATACATCTTGATCCAGCCTCACCTCATACTACTGTTGAAGGAAGGTATGAATCTAGATTGTTGCTGATATTATTAGCCATACTTTTGAAGGAGGATATATGCATATGTTTGTACAAATGAGACATACACGGTCCTATGAGCCATATATCTGTATTAGTGAGTTTGTGTCAAAAGCTTTCATCTTAATACATTAAGCTGAGAACCCAGGGAAATCTGCTTGGATGTAGCTCAAACTATATAATTTTAGGATTCTGCTTACATATCTCAAGTTTCCAGTACTGGTTTTGGCTCAATGAAAACAGCTGCTGACAAAAAAAAAAAAGTGCCTTAAAATATTTGTTGGGAGACAAAATAAAGCAATTCTTCATGCAACCCCAGTTTCAACACCCAAATAAAACACGCAGATTTATATTTCTTAATTAAATCCAAGTTGGTACATTTTTCCTTGGAAACAGGGAACTGTGGCTCAACAATTGTGCTAACTGACAATGTCAACTCCGTAGGAGATCAGATTATCCGTTAGCGAAGTAAAAGGGAAAGTTTCCTTGGAAAAAGGCCAGCTTCAGATGGGAGGAGTGTGTATGTGTGTGTGTTTAAAGCCTTGGAAGTTACTGTAGCAATAGAGAAGATTAATAATTTGCACATGTGAGATTCTTGGCAAGCAGGATGCAGCTGTAAAGAATTAGCCCCTCTTGAGAGATGTAAAAACACCGAGCAGCTGAGGAAAAAAAAAAAAAAGAGGATAGGTTAGTAGAAAGTGAGGCTGGGCTAGTACAGATGTCCTAGCAGAGAAAATATGTAAAGTGGGTTTGGGGATTAGAATGCAACTGAAGCATGAACTCAGCCTCAGTAATATCTCGGATGTGGATAAAAAGAACAACCAAGAGATGAAATAAACTGACTGTGATTCAGCCTTCAGAACTGTAATGGTAAACATGTTCTATCTCAGCATTTCCTCAAAAAAGAGGGGCTTGGGCAGTTAATATTAAACAGCTTAATATTAAACAGCAAAAGTTTTACTTTGGAGAGGCTACAAAATGGCCCCCTGCCCTTCTTGAATACTTACAGGGCACATCAAGTCATTCTGAACTTACAACCACAATTAGGATTAGAATTTTTGTTGCTAGACAAGATGGTTGTTAAGTGAGTTGTGCCTGATTTTATGACCTTTTGGGCATGATTATTAAATGAATCACTGCAGTTGTTCAGTAAATCTACCTTCCCCCGATGACTTTGCTTGTCAGAAGCAAATGGTGATCACATGACCCCAGGACATCCCAATTGTCATGAATACATGCCGGTTGTCTGAATTTTGATCATGTGACTGTGGAGAATGCTGTGGGGATTCTAAGTCTGAGGGCCCTGTTATACATCACTTTTTTCGGTATCATTGTAATTTTGAATGGTCACTGAATGAAAAGTCAAGAACTACCTGTATTCATAGTTTGCTCTTATTGAACTCTTCACTCAGAGGGAAAAGTCCTCTGGTATATTTATGATTTATCATATGACTTGTGATATTTATGATTCAAGTTCCTGGCAATGATTAAAGAGCCAGTCTTGCCACAGTAGAATCTGTGGCATTTTGCAAAGCTAAATCCTGTGCATGTTAATGTAAAACTAAGCCCATTGCAAGAATAAGCTTTCTCAACAGGTTGACTGCTTTGTTTTCATGTGTGTGTGTGTGTGTGTGTGTGTAGGGGGAGGAGAACTTATTGCTTTTTTTTCTTTCAGCAACCAGTGAGGGTGGATCCCACATGTTAAATTTAATTGACCCCTTTTCCCTCTTCTTTTGTACACTATTTTTCTTTCTTTGTTGTTGTTGTTAGGTTCAATGTATGCTTTTGTTTTTCTTCATTTTGTTTGTTTTACTGTTTTGTATTCTATTTTTTTATGATAAAACTATTCTTTTTTTTAAGGGAGTGAGCTTTGCATCCTGAGTTGACTTTTCTTCTTGAGGTAGAGATAGCCCTGTTCTCAAACAGATCCCAAATCCTTGTTCTCTCCTTGTAACATGCTATAAGAGTTACAAGGAGGAACTCAGAAGAGTTCCTAATCTGGATTGTGCAAAAACTTCAGCTCTCACTCACACGTGGCAAGCTCTTTGCAGATCTCAAAGTTTAGGAATAAGAGAAATCCTATCTAATACACTTGTGTGCATTGTCATCATGCAAAAATTGAAGGCTAGTGTTTGAATACCAACATCAAACATACTGACATTATTATAACTCAGGATGGACATTTATGAGAAAAAGGTGTCCTCTTACCTTATTCAAGATTATGCCTGACTAGAGTTTAGCCTGAATTCTCATTATACTGCCTGGGACTCCTGGTTACAGGAGATACTTTTGCTCTGCATCCTCCCTACATCCCTCATTGCAACCAGGATAGCCTCTCAAAATTCCAAACATGTCCATTAGTTAAAAGTTTGAGAGATCCTAATTTATCTTCAAGAGTCAATTGAATGAAAGATTGAAACACGCACATACACACATACACACGGGCCTTGAAAATGTGTATATCAGAGAAGATGTCTTAAAATGCCTCTCTAGGCATGTATACTTTCCTCTATTTGACATGACCCTGAAAGTCCTCTCTGATTCCATCATGGCTCCAGAAGGGCCTAACAGAGGTGTAATAGATTTTCCTTTAATTAGAAATGAAAGGAATTTAGACACATTGTTGAGGAGTCAGCATATCCAATTAAAGTGGAAGGAAACATTTGGTGTTCCCTTGAGATGAAGTGCAGGGAAGATCATTTGTGATTATGTCAGTTTCCTCATCTGATTAAAAACTGTTGGCAAACATATTCCAGAAGAAGTCTTTCAGAAACATGTATAACTACAGCCCTAGAGAGCAAGTTGTCTCTTGAAGACATATAAGATTAAAAGTCTCATTTGAGTCAAATTTGATTTCTGGTGACTTCATCAACATGTCTATTTCAGGATTTGTTTAAGGACTTTTTTTAAAAAAAAATCAACAATACAGCAGTGGCCGGCTATTGCCTTATTCTAGGAACTCAGACTTATTATTCTAGGATTTCTCGCTAATCTTCCACCTATGCACTAGTCAGGTCTGACCCTCCTTAGATTTTGAGGCCTGCTTGGCACTGCCAACTACCTTGGGAATAGAGAGAGAGAGAGAGAGAGTTAATCAGTTGAAAAGTCAGAGGCATTTCCAAAGACATTCTTTGCCAATATTTTATCTTTCTCCCATTCTGAGTGTGACATCGGCCTTTTTATCCCCAATACATCCTGTACTTTGCATTATTTCTTTGGCATGGCTTAACTGTCCTTGAATAGGCCTCCTTTGTGCCATTTTAGCCAAGTCATAACTGACCTGGAATCTTTTGCTGTACTTCCCCAGAGACAAGAGAGAGAGAGGAAAAAAAAACCCACCACAGAGTATATTTGCTATATAATAATGGTAAGGCCTACAACTTGTCTACTGCTGGAGGCATCTCTGAGAAGTTGTTATCGGTGCCTCCAATCTGATGGTGGCATGATGCAAATTGGCAAAAACAACTGGTTGGGTTATAGCTGTTGGAAATAGCCTACCTTCCACCTTCTTCATTTGTGATATTGTAGCAGTTTCGCAGAAACGTAAGACTACTCTAATATCTCCCCCACCTTCCTTTTCCCCCTTGTAGATTAAAGATATCCAGCTCCTGCTGACCCAGCTCATACTTTTTCTTATAAAGCTTAGTTTCCAGACCCTGCTCATCATTTTGATAGCCCTTTTCTGAACTGCTCCAATTTGTCATGGTCCTTTTGCACTCTGGGACAGAGAGTTGGATAAGATAAATGAACACTAACCAAGGCAGAACATCACTTCCTGTGATACTCATATATTAATGCATCCAAAGATAGCATTTCCTGTTAAGTTGCTGTATCTCTCCTTTGACTTGTAATAAACAATGATACTTTTGCACATATTTTACTGCCAAATACAACTTCCCTATACTTGTGTCTTACATTTTCCTATACAGATGCAGATCTTTCGAATTTCCTATTAAATTCCACCCTAAGCATTTTAGTCCAATGCTCAAGTCTGTCTAGATCTTTGTGAATCTTCTCTCTTTCATCCGAAATATTAACTTTCTCTCCTAGTGTTGTATCACTTGGAAATTGTGATACAACTCTTTCATTTAAGTCATTGATAAAAATGTTGATACACAAATAGGGTTCAGGAGAAGACCACTAAGCACACTCTTGATAATTCCTTCCAAGCTAAAGTGGAACCATTAATGAACATATTTGAGGAGTGATCAATCAACCAAATGAGAATTAATTTAGCTCATATTTTAATCAATTTATGGAAGAGAATATCACATAGGTGTCCTCAACTTACAGCTGGTTGCTTAATGGCTGCTTGAAATTACAACAGGCCTGGAAAGATTGTTTTAAAGTCTGCAAAGCACTTCTATTGTTTATAAAATCTCCTGCTACCCCTCATGGTCATTTTGAGTACTTGGCAACCAGCTCACCTTTCTTATTGGTTGCACCATCCCATGGTCAGGTCACCATGATTTTCCAGTCATTTGGAAGAATGGATTTACATTCACAACCATAGCATTTGCTTAATGACCTTGGATTCAATTAACAACTGCAGCAAAAAAAATTCATAAATTTGGGTCATGTGGGTGCCTTGACTTGTGACCTTAATGATTTATGCCTGGAAATCTGGTCACAACTGTGATCGTAAATTAAGACTACCTGTAAGCTACTCTGACAAAGATCAGATCAAGGTATCCTATATCTTTGGACTTCTCACAATCTACTAAGGTAGAAAGTCTATCAAAGAAGGCAGTAAGAATAGTCTGGCACAAAGTCTTTGTGACAAACCCATGCTGATTCCTCTTAATTCTAATATGCTTAGGTGGTCATGAACTGCTGAATATTAAACTATGTAAAGATTTTGCTCAGTATAGATAATACACTGGCAGGTCTGTAGATTCCTGAATTCTCCTTTTTCCCTTCTTTGAAGGTGGATATGATATATGCTCTTCTTCAGATCTCAACAGTCTTCTGGGTGTTCTCAACAATGATCAAGGAATGTCTCTCCTATCACCTCTGCTACTTCTTTTAGTACCCCAAATTATAACTCATCTGTGCTGGAAACTTGAATTAATTTAAGGTAACTTGGGTAAATTCTTGCTTCTCCTTGGCTATCCAAAATTGTTCTTCCCTCATTCCTTTCATGGCATAGTTTAAATCAGCTAGGGTTCCATTTTACTTCTATGGGAGGAGAGATACAAAATAGGAGTTAAGAAGCTCTCCCTTCTCGTTATCCCCTTTTACTGGATCACCAATTTCTCCCTGCCATGGGTCAATAATTTCTTTGGCTTTGCTTTTATTTCTAACATATCAAAAGAGCTCTCCCTTTTGTTATTTTTGATCTCTCTCACAGGCCTCAGCTTATTCTGAGCTTCAGCTTTTCAGACCCAATTCCTCTGATTATGAAGACTATCTTGCATTCTTCTTTGGCTGAGCATTCTCTCCTTTTCCCATTTTCTGAACATCTAATTTTCTGTTCGACATTTTAGAAAACTCTACATGTGTCCATGCTGCTCTTTTTTAGATTTCTCCCATTTCCCCCCCTTCTTGTAGGGATTGTTAATGACTGCATCTTCAGTAACTCATTTTATAGACATTCCCATTCTTCCTGGACACTTCACATGGTTGTTTTATAAGACACCACTATGCTATTCTATAGGATTATTTCCAAATGCATTGTAGCTATTGTTGTAGAATTCTACAAAACTCTCATTGCCTGAATTTTTGGCAGCATGCCTAATATTACCGTCTTAGTTTTTGTTCTCATCTTATATTAACTCATGTTCTTGTGTCATCAATCTGACTAGTATTGCATCATACTCCTGGTGAAAGTTCCAAAGAACCTTTCAAATGCTAGCCCTGTGAAGTGAGTGATGAGCTGCAGACGATATTCCTCAAGGCTAAGTCACCTAGCCAGGTATTCCATTTGCTTTCTTTTCAGTTAATGAATGGCAGCAGGTATCAGCAGAACGTGGGAATTTATTCGCTGAGTAGAACTGTGTTTAGGGTCATAGTCTTGTCTATGATGTGCAATTAGAATGTGTCTTTTGACACCACCGTAATGAATATTCAAATGTGAACCAGTAACTACTGTGGAACAGATGGGCAAACTCCTCCTTATTCCACTAGTACAGTACAAAAAAATAGTTGTGTCTCCTTTGCATAGCTGAGCAAGAAACAAAAAAAATAATGTTGACAACGCTTGCATGCAGTTAAGCTCAGTATTTCTGCTTCAAAATATCCATTCAATGGCATTCAGAATGAAGGGTTCCTAGTTTTATCATCATGAGTTGTTTCCTTAAGGGAGAAAATGAAGGGGGCTGGAGTAGATTGAAAGTGCTGTCAGTTTGATTGGCAGTTTTTTTAAAGGAGCAGATATTTGTAAATGGTATGCAAACATAAAATGCCCAACACTTTCAATCAAAGCAGCATGAAAAGCATTGATGTTGTCTTAAAAAGCAATGCCCCTGTTCAAAACAAGGACTTCCCTCCCCCATAGAAGACATTGGCCTTAAATGATTAGTATTTAATCGACTTGTATATTAGATTAGACAGATAAATAAACAGTTTTACGTGGTACTTATAAGATTTGGATATTGAGATTACTTGTTGGAACCGTGCAGTACCTATTTTATTTTCTCCCTCCTGCTCAGTTGCTTTTCTTAAGACCCAAGAGAGGAAGATAGTTTTGTAAAAGCTCTCTCATATCCTTTCAGCTCTCGAGACAGATAATCATCATAAAGTCACTTTCTTCAGCAAACAAAACAAAAAAACTGTCACAAAATTGACTCAGTCACTTGCCTCTTTAAATGTATCATATTTATTTATAAAGAAGAGGGTTGGAGAGAGAGAAAAAATACCTCTTACCAGGTAAGAAAGAAAAAAGGAAAGCACAAGAGGGATCACTTCATTCAAACTCTTGAATATTCCCCAAAGTTTTCTTATAAACTATAAAAATGTACTTATATCATTTAGAAAGCTATAATCAAGCTAACACAATACATTCAGTTCTTAAACTGTCACTCTGTACCATCCATAGCGCCTGATGCGGAATCTAGATTTGCAAAAGTTTCCAGAGTGACATTTTAATTTCATTAAGTTGTGACTAAAATGAATCTGGATTTGCAGCAAATACATTATTTGTATTTACAATACACTCATTACAGCATGTGTGGAACTGAGGATAGGAAACAACTGAACATAAAGTAGAGAAAGAACTTGGATGCAGAAATGTTCCTTCTTAAAAACAATATAACTAGCTATGATCTGACAGGTAGAAGAACAACCTTTCCTCCAGCCAAGAGCCTCTGAGGGTTGCAAGAAGAGATGTGTAGCAGCCACAAAGATATTTGTATATGTGATAGAGTGAAAATGGATTTAGTGAACTCAAAACTGTCTTGCTCTCAAAAGGACCTTGAGATAGTACTATATCTGGAGCAGCCATTGGTATTTTTATCAAGCCCTTAATTCAAAGTACCTTTGTTTAAAAACATAGCTCAAGAAAAATAGGGGAGAGAAGGATAAAACCATCCCCCTTCACACCCATTATGGTTGCTGTAAGTTGGCAAAAAAAAAAAAAGTAATAGCATCACCTGTGGATTTCCCACCAATGTACAGAAAGTGCTTGCTCATTTGACTCCCATCTGCACATTTCCTCAAAGCAAGTCCTATTTTATTCCTACATTTAGGTAAATTGAGAGGAGGTTGAGGGTTCATGGACAAAAAGGCAAGTATTGTGGCCCCCCAGTGGCTGGTAGAGCTGGCAGCAGAATTGAGCAGTAGTGAGCAGTTTGGGGAGGAACCCGGGCCAGTCCTGGAAGTTGAGGAAGGCTTGGATAAGGGTTCTGCATCAGAAGCAGAGATGGAGCCAGGGCAGGCTGGCAGGCTGGCAGTCATCAGCTGCCCTTGGGCTCGGACAGCAGTGAGGCGGGGGAGCTTCTGGAACCGGTTTCCAGCCTGTGCATGTGCAGAGCTGCCAAAAGGAAGGCACAATTAAGAACTCAGGGTCGACGTGAGAGTAAGGCCACAGGTGGATGATGAATGCCCCCTCCCATCAGAATTAAAAGAGGGAGGGGCTTTTTCAGGAAACAACTTGTTCATTCCAGCCTCGTGAAGATTTATCTGTATAACCCAGCCCTTCCCTGTCAGCACTGAGTGTGGAATTTTACAGGGCAGTGTTCCAGGATTGATAAAGTTCTGAGCTAATTAGTATATCTTTGCAAGACTGTTTGCCAAGCTGTTGGCTGATTGTGAATGAAATAAATTCACATTAATGTAATAAAAGAAGTTTTGCTGGGACTCAGAATTGACTTAATGCTTTTTGGGGAAGCCTAAGACAGAACAGAAGGCTTATTGGACTGTGTCCTCATGTTGTGGAACATTTTAGAAGGTCATATGGCATTTCAGGCAGCCATTTTTCTTCCATGTTTCCACCGAGGTGATTGTTTTATAGAAAGTGTATTATAGGGGTAGTTTGTCTTATTATGGCTTTCTTTTTTCTCCTATATTTGTATTGTTTCTACTTTTTTGTATGCTGCCTAGACTCTAGAGCAGGGGTCACCAACCTTTTGGACCTCAGGGACCACCAAACCCATAATTTTAAATCCTGGGAAAATCCCAAAAAAATTCTGCAGCAGAAATCTTTTTTTCTCTCCCGCAAATTTCACCAGAAATGAGTCTTTATGAGACTTGTTGCAGTGGCACAGCCTCTTGGAGTAGGATACCTTGTGAGGTCCCAAAGACTTATTTCTGGTGGAGTTTGGAGTAGAGAAAGAAAGACTTTTGCTGCTTTCCTTGCATGCAGACAAAAGACAAATGAAGAAAGAAGTGGAAAGAAGCAGCCAGGCGAGGTGTGTGGGGAGAGGGGAGCAAGTCCCTCACTCTGCCCTTTCCCCTTCCCCTCACTACCTCATGTGGTTTGCAATGCAAGCAACGCAAGCCTTGTGTTCCTGCAGGCCATGTGAGCGGCACAGCCTTGTGTTCCCATGCAGCCTGGATTAATTGCTTTGGGGGTGACATTTCTCTGTGGACTACTAAAATTTTCTCACGGACCAGCAGTGGTCCCCAGCCCACTGGTTGGTGACCACTGCTCTAGAGATCGGGATGGGTTAGGTTACAAAAACTGAGAACTTGGTTATAGAATGATTCACAAGGTATAAAAGAAATAATAAATGAATGCATAAATGTATCTGGGTTTATCGTTCAGAATACAAATATTAGATGAGTCCACTTGAACTGACTTAAGTGGTATATGAGAATATGATGAGATGGCCTTCTCTGGTTTAAGCTCCCTGCATCAAGAATAAAGGAATGCATTAAACATTTGGACTCACTAAATGCCACACAAAGTATTTTTTCTATGTATTTCACAGATATCTGCTTTTGTATCAACTCAGACAAGGCAAACAAACAATGAACTTCCAACTTGGAATGTGAGACTTCAGAAACAAAGCAGAGTCTTATGCATAGCATAAACATAGCAGCAGTCTTATGCATCTACTTCAGACAAGGAATTTTTGCTAGAAAAAGAGGCCATTTGGTTCATTAAGGGTGCAGTCTTACAAAAACTGGGGCTGGTAACCCACAATCAGAACTAGAACAGTTCATATGAGAACAGCATTATGAACTGAAACTAATTGTAACTCATATTACAGTTGGAGTAAAGGAGAACAAGATTCAAAGGCTTGCAAAGATCTGTACAATCATTTGAGAGAAGGAGATCTGAGCTATGTATTTATTGGCATACTTAATATCCTGAACATATGTGTGCAAGTAGAGGCAGTCCTCATTTAGTGACCACAGCTGGCCCCAGCAGCTCAGTATTAACTGAAACAGTCGTTAAGCAAAAACATGTTTGGGCTTATGAACTTATGTCAGCTTTGCTTTGCTTTACAGCCCTGCAAAGGTTGTAAATGCAGGCATTGGTTGCAAAGTTACTTTTTTGTCAGTGGTTGCTAAACAAGGTGGTCACTAAACAAGGACTACCTGTAACAGCTGCAATCAAATGTAGTGCTTAGAAATCTAATCTATTTTATGCTAAATTATGAAATGAGCAAGTAATCTTCCATAATCACACCAGGAAGCATCCTGGATCTGGCAGAACAATATGACTAATTGATTCCCTTGGTTATTTCAAACTTCTGTATCAAGAGCCAGACAAAATGTGTGTGTCTATATCCACATATTTGAAAAACACTGAAGCATTATTCTTACAGATTTATAGCTTTCGTTCGAGCCACAAAGCAAAGTAGAGCACTAGGCAGGGTTCCACTTTTTATTTTCAGCTAGAATAGATGTGTTAAATCATCCATTCAGAGAGGCTGCCCGGTACTATATTGGCATTATTTAACTTTTTGTGCATGGGAATCCAAATTTGGAATTTCATATTACATAGTCAAAGCTGTGGCTTGCCAATCCTATGTAATCAGTGTCTGTGGAGAGTCTCAGTCATCCAGGTCAGGGTTGTCCCAAAAGGTGCTTTTTCAAGAGTCAACTGGACTTTTTGTTTTTCCTTGAAGATTTTTCACTTCTCATCCAAGAAACTCCTTCAGTTCTGAACTGAAGAAGCTTCTTGGATGAGAAGCAAAACATCTTCAAGGAAAAACAAAGAAAGTCCAGTTGACTCTTGAAAAAGCACCTTTGGGACGAACGTAGTCAATGGCCTTTCTTAAGTTTATAAACAGGCTTTTATAGAGTTTCATATATTCTTTTGGCTCCTCCAATCTTGTCTTCAACCTCACTTTCTATCCATCCTTCAATCCCCCTTCTCTTCTGCTTATGGCTGTGTTGCCCAAGCTTAGTGAATCACAGAAGCATAGAAATAAATGAGCAAGTGGGATTCCACATGATTTCTGATTTCTTGATTTGAATTCTGAAACCAAAGTGTTTGAACATGTGACCAAGATTCAAATAAAACATTGCCAATGCCACATCTTTCACTTGTAGCATGTTAATTATTCATGGTATTGAACTTGCAACCAAATCACTATAGCTTCCCTCTCTCCCCTTCTTCTTCTTGTGCCATATCCATCATTGGACATTGGCAATTATGTTGGTCTGTCCATAGATGTTAAAACACCTTGTTTTAAAAAAAAATAAATCTCAAAATATTTGGTCTCTTCCCTTTGTCCACATTTGAAGATCTCTATGGCCTGTTGTGAAGCCTGGAGTGCAGTATAGTGGCAAGCAAACATTTCAATCCATTATTCTCCATCCAATATTTGTAATTCTGTTATCTTTCTAAAATATGATTAAATTTTATGTGGTTCACAAAGGTACTTTTTCAGAAAGCAACCTGATTTTCTTTGTTTTTTCTTGAAGACATTTAGCTTCTCATCCAAATTTAGAGCTAAAGAAGCTTCTTGGATGAGAAGTAAAATATCTTCAAGGAAAAACAAAGGAAGTCCAATTGCCATTTGAAAAAGTATGTTTAGGGAAACGGTGACCTGGATAATTGAGAATCTCCATAGACATGCGGTCCATAACTTAACTTTTAGTACGTCTCTATTTCCAAACTGAATAAGTTCTATGTAAGGAAACCTACTGCTTGGATGCAGCAACATTTAATAGAACACATTCATTCAAAAGCATTGCTTCTGGAAGCCATGACAGAAAATCATTATACAACATGAATTACATTAAAATGAATCTTTCTTTAGTCGGACAATTTGCTTGTTTAATATGTTGATTTCCATGGATGAACACAAATGGATGGATTTTCTCATTTCCTAATAGCTGTTCCCTCCATAAACTATTGCCAGGGATATTTTTTTAAAGAAATGTATTCTTCTTTTATGGTTTTTTACGTTTTTACATTTTTGCTGTTTCTTGGAGGTTTTAAATGAGGAGGGTGAAATATATTTATTTGCATTTAACCATACCAATATCTTTAGTATCGTTTCTCCATTGTTATATTTTGCCCAGAGATATTCTTTTTAATACATCTTAACGGACTATAAACCTCAGGGGTATCTATCTCCTGCAATGTAATTAATTTTTATTGTATTGCAAACACTTCAGATTTGCTAACTTCTGTTTTCTGAAAAAGAGAGAAATGGAGAAACATAATGCGCCTAATAATTAAGCAACTAAAATGGGAAAATAGTTCAAAATGTTTTAGAGTTGGAAGAAATGTACCTATTTTCCCTTTCATCAAATCAGCTTTAATAAATTAAAGTTTTTCCCTTTAAAAAAAGGGAAGGGGAAAAGCAACATTTAAAATGGTGAATGTTTAAAGATAGCTTGAAATACAAACTTGGCTTCACTATTAAATGCTTTTATATGTCTGAAAGAAGCAGGCCAAATTCCACATTGTAATAGAAAAGTAGGTCCTTTCTGTGATCACAATGTCTTTTTAGTATTCAGCCCAAAGGATTCAGAAAAAGATTACATTTACCATAATTAACATATATGTAAATGCAGATCATGGCTATGAATGATAAATTTTCATAGCAATTTAAACCTTGTTCAAATTAATCAACCATACAGACACTTGATTAATGAAAGGCAGCATCACTTTAAAATGCAACATGTTAATATATATTTCTGTTATCACTGATCAAAGAATCTTTAAACATAAACCAATTAAGCCCAGGGTTCAATCTACATTTTTACTGGTTTAATTCCTACATAATTATAACAGAATCTGGGAGTGGAGGGAGCATTTTACCCTATTTCATATTTATTCACTAAATTGACTTGTAAAGCAGAGACATGCAATGCCTTAATAAAATTTATTCTAAAAGTATAGAATTGATACTGCCACCAAACCAACAGCTGAGAATGAAAGCAGCCTGCAGTTTTCATGGCTTTCTTTTTTGCATTTTCAAATAAACTTTTTTTAGGGAAGGGGAGCTACAGTTACCACACATTTGTTTACTATTTCTGAACCTTTAACAAGCACCCTGTATGAATAAATTAAGCAGAAGATCTTTCTGCATGCATAAGGTTATAAGGATTTATTTACTGCAGGGGCACCAGAAAATAAAAATGTAGAATAAATACAGTTTTAGGCTATCATATCTAGTATATCAGCAAAATGGAATGCCACTGTGATTTAAAAAAAAAAAGGGGGGGGGGGTTTGGAGAGAATGAACAAGAACTCCCTGTCTGCCAATACTGGTAGTAAGCAGAAAAGACAGTTTTGCACTAAGAATTCATTCCCTAAGGGATTCTCACAGGAATCTAGGAAACTTCTTTTGTTCTTCTAAGAGTCAACAGAGTGGAAGGGGTATAATGTTATGTCTTTCTTAAAGTTACTGGTAGATTCTCATCTTTTTATAGGGTAGGGAAAAAAAATCACATCTGAGAGACAGGCTTCCCAAGAGTCAAGAATACACAACTTGTAGGCACAATTCCATGCATTTAGTGTAGTCCCCATTCTAAAAAGAACACTATTATTACCTAAGAGCTGAGAAGTGCTACTTCTATTAAACCTATTGGATTCTGAAATGAGAATTCTATTCAGATGACATTCCTGCTGATAGGATTAGTTAAAAAGGGAATCAGCAGAAATTGCCCCATGCTTTTCATTCAATAGGAGCATCTATTAGATTAAGCATCTACACTGAGTAGAAGGATAAGTCCAAATTGTTGTACTGAATCACTTGGTTTCGGCCTCCGCACAATAATAATATAATGTCCCTAAAACAATAATATAATGTTTTACATTTATTATTGCTGTTAAAACTTAGAATTAATATCAAAATATTTTCAGTTTGAACTGGATATATTCATTAAAAAAAAACAAATGGAGGTAAGATTTATATAGCAGCCAATAAACAAAAGTTTATATGTATGGATCTTCAAGTTAACAAGAAATACCTACCAGTGCATTAGGAGAACACGTGAAATTAAAAAATATTTCTGTAGCCATACTGATTCTATTATTTCTTCTACATATGATCTCCACATATATTATATTATACACTAGTATAGGAAGGAAGAAAGTGTGCTGGAGTGTCATATATTACCATGCTGATGTGGGACCAATACAAGGTAAAGCTATTTTTCAACTTTGATTGAGCTATATTAGCAAAATATTAGCAAAAACATAAATGGCACTGAAGAATGTGAATGGGGAGGAATTGATGAGCAGATTGCATCCAGGTAGTTTTACATGAAATCCAACAACTTGTACTGATAGATGGTTGTTTTACTACCATATCAAGGTAAATATGTTCAACGTGTACAACTTTTATCAGTTAGCCAATATGATTACCCACCAGTCGTGAATATTTTTCTTCCTTTAGTCATAACTACAGAAAATCAAGGTCTGGTAACAACACATTTGGAGGCCAATGGAATATACTCCAACCTTCAGAATACCATTTCCTGATCCAGGTTATCTAGAGTCTAAACTGAACACTATTGATTAGCAAAAGGCAAAGGGTGGGTTAAGAGTCCGACAGAATCTCTTTTAATGTTATTTCTGTCTTTTCCAATCCTAGTGCAGAAACCATAAGAGGCTCTTTTAGGGCTCCCTCTCCCCACATTTATGAAATCTTGTAGCCCATACCCTTACACAAACCAAATTCTTAGAGATGCAAATGTGCAGCTTCTGGCCTTCAAAAGGCAACTTTTTAGATGTTTCTACTGAGGTTCAGTGAGAGTAGAAAGATTCTAAATTTACCTCTTGGAGCAAATAGGAGAAAATCAGGAGTTGTCAATGTTCATAGTTCTCAGCTGATTAAAATATAAGCCCCAAATAATATTTTTATTGTTAAACTCTTTGGCGATTGTCTTAACACTATTTATTCATCTTTATGTCATCAGTTTAACTTTAAAGCTGCCAGAAGGCAAAAACAGTTAAGACAAAAGGGGCAACTCAGGAGTAAGGCTTAGAGGTGATTGGCCCTCCCATAAGACATAAAGGAGGAACAAAGGGATATGAATCTTTGCAGGAAGCAACTTTGTTCGTATCGGTCGGTTTGAAACCTGAAGCTCCATGCTGAATTCATGCTCTATTTGGCCTTGTACAACTAATTGGCAATTTAGTCATTGGCAGCATTTCAAAAAAGATAAAGGTGCATGCTTATCAGACTTATCCCAAAGGACTTTGTTAGACTTCTATGGGACTATTTACAAACTGTTTGAGACTCATTACAGGCTGTGAATGACTACAATTCATACAATTCATACAATACAAGCCATTGAAATAAAATAAAAGGTTTTTGGGACTAACAGATGTTTGTTAATGTCTCAGGAAGCATTGGTCAGAAGCTTCTTCCAGGGACATGAAAGGAGCCTCCAATTGAGCGTCTCCCAGGTGATGATGATTTCACTAATTCTTTCAACCTGGAAGCACCTTGGTGTAATGTGATGTGTTTTAACACTAGACAAAATATTTAATCATTGCAATATCATCACTTAAAAAGGTAAGTATCACATATTCTCCATATCTTAATGTGCTTAAAACAATAAACAATTATAGTTTCATATCCCTTTCCAAATATTTGCAAGTCTATTATTACTTGCCAGTTAAGGGACCAACTTTAAATAGAAAACTTGTTGAATCCATTATTATGAATGGTTCCTACATGGACCTCATCTTCCTTCCTATCACTCAAGATAAATAATCTAAAATTCCTTTCTTCAGTTTACCCACACCAAAAACCCTATGTAGAAAATTTGGCAGAAAAACAGTGACTGGCCTCAAATCAACCACTTAACCACATGGCTAAGAGTAGACTTGAAGCTGGATCTCTCTAGATCTGGTCCAACAAATTAACCACTATGTCATAATATACTCTCTATTAATAATTATAAACATATCCCATAATTTGGAACTCTTATTAGAGTTTTATATTACAGTAGATAGACCTCACTTATCTAGTGCCTTGAGCAGCAAGTATTTGAAATTATGATAGCAACAAAAAAGTAACTTTGTGACCAATGCCCACATTTATGACTTTTACAGCATGTATTCACCTTTTCAGTCAGTTAATATGCACTGTCCTATGCCTCACTTCTTTTTCCCCCCTCACAGAGGAGAGTTTGCCTAAGTAAGCTATCTCTTCTTGAGTTGCTTTTCTCCACCACACAGTGCATCCCTAAAAACTGCAAGTGAACAAATTCAGTTCTGGCTGCTGCCTCTAACTGATAAGACTTTAATCTTTTTCACACGTTTTGATTTTGTTTGTCTCCTCAGTGGCTCTCAGCTGCAAGCATACTAGGCACAACTTGTGCTAGGCAGAGCTGGCACAATAGGGAATACATATCACTGCTTTCATTGTATATTCCCCATTGTGTGCTGGCTTATTCTCTTCTAATCCCCTCCTCTCCAATGAATGTAAATACAAATATTCATTCCCTTATCTCAATGGAAAAGGAAAACTGAAGTAAAATCATAAGCACAGTCACAATCACATGATTTTCCACTTAATGAGTTTGTCAGTTAATGACTGTGCTACCAGTCCCAATAGTGGTTGCTAAACAAGGACAACATGTAGTTCTTCATCTTTGCAGAAAATGTCTATTTCAGGTGGTGGGATAGTGGACCTATGAATGTAGACAGTGATAAAGTTAAACAGTAACCTGAAGTTAACTAACATCTCTGAAAAATAGCAGTCTTAGTTTAGAAAATCTTTGCTTTAACTTTAGGGGGAAAATTTGAATATTTTTATGGATACAAAGCTCCTAGAACCTTCATATAGTTCTTGTGCATGAACTTTCCATCTAGATTGAACTTCAATTGCTCAATAGAACAACACTAATCAAGAAGGTGACATCACGGAGAAGGCGGAGCTTCGTCTCGGTGCTACAGCTGCGATCTCGGGGCTCTGAGATCGCAGCTGATATTTTCGC
>BHFT01068093.1:8576-21111 GCA_004320025.1 Laticauda laticaudata
GGGGGGGGGGGGGGAAACAGGGTCATAGGTGATAGTAAATTACATGTCTCAGAATTGGCTTCATATGGGTTAGTGCCAGACATGTTGCTCCTAATAAATCTTTTGAATTCCTTTGAAGCTTGGCTCAAGGCTCATGATTTAATTAAGGCAATGGTCGGAACCCTGACAATAAGAACATAAGAATATAAGTAGTGAACTGTTGGACCAAACATCTAATCCAGCTGTCTGTTAAGACAGCGACCAGTCAACAGTATCAGAAAGCCCACACATCTCCCTGTAGATGGCCTTCAGAAGCAGCCCCACTGTCATCAAGGTCACGGTTTCCATGAATTGGTCCAACTGTTTTTTGAAACCCTGGTTTAGAATTCCAAAGTTGAATTGTGCATTGTGTAAACTTTTTCTATCTTCTGATTCTTCCAAGATTCAGTTTCATTGAGGGGCCTCTGGTTCTAGAATTTTGGGAAGGTGAAAATCCAAACTTCATTGCAATATCTTGGCTATTTATATGAACAGTGTTGAGCAGCGATTCTATTTCAGATGGTGTTTTTCCATACAGCTTCAGATCATCTATTATTATTATTATTGTTGTTGTTGTTGTTATTCACAAAAACAACAGTGTACACAGCAAATGAGATAACTATGCTGGGTTTCGTATCACAAATCACTAATCAAATACTTCTCAAGTATTTAGGATTGTGTGATGTATTGGTGGATTATGCAAGCAAATCCCAGTAAGGTGGCCTTCTGCAGCTGACCAATGGTGATTTTGTCAGCGACAATTGTTTTTAAGTGCTTACCTACGTCTTTAGGCATAGCACCCAGTGTGCTGAGTACCACTGGAACCACCTGCACTGGTTTTTGCCAGAGTCTCTGCAATTTGATTTTCAAGTCCTGATATCTGGTTATTCTTTCAAGTTGTTTCTCATCGATTCTGCTGTCACCAGGTATGGCAATGTTGATGATCCACACTTTTTTCTTCTCCACAATCATGATATCTGGGGTACTGTGTTCCAAAACTTTGTCAGTCTGTATTCGGAAGTCCCACAGTAATTTTGATGCTCATTTTCGACCACTTTTTCAGGCTTATCATCCCACCAGTTCTTTGCTACAGGCAGATGGTAGTTGTGACACAAGTTCCAGTGGACCATCTGAGAGACTATGATGTGATGTTGTTTGTAGTCAGTCTGAGCGATTGTCTTGCAACAGCTCAGTATGTGGTCAATAGTTTCATCCGCATCTTTGCAGAGTCTGCATTTTGGGTCATCAGCCAATTTTTCTATTCTGGCTTTGATTGCATTTGTTCTGATCGCTTTTTCTTGGGCTGCAAGAATCAGGCCTTCTGTCTCTTTCTTCAGTGTTCCATTGATCAGCCATAACCAGGTCTTTTCCTTATCTACTTCTCATTGGATCTTTTCAAGGAATTGTCCATGTAGTTATTGTCATTGTTGTTGTTGTTACCACACAATCAGCCAGATGTTCAGGCTCAATTTGGCATTTTTGTTCACCTATTAAATCCCTTCCAAGGATCTGGGATAGGCAGATCTGGATGTTTGATGATGTTACAGATATCGTCACAGTAGTGGTGGAATTCAATTTTTTTAAAAAAATGGTTCTGTGGGCATGGTTTGGTAGCCGTGGCAGGGGAAGGATACTGTAAAATCTCCAGTCAGAGGTGGTATTTGCCGGTTCTCCGAGCAATTCAAAATTTCCGCTACTGGTTCTCCAGAACTGATCAGAACCTGCTGAATATTATCTCTGCATCACAAGATGTTAAGCTGTTCCAAGTAAAGCCACTGATGGTAAATTTGTCAATGCCGATGGCGTTCCACTGCTGCTCCAGTTGTTTTGTGACTGTACCCAAGGCACCTATTACTGTTGGTACAACCTTTGCTTACTTTTGCCATGCTCATTCTATTTCTATTCACAGGTCTTTGTATTTTATTATCTGCTTCAGTTCTTTCTTTTCTAAGTACTAGCTGTTATTATATATTAAATTTAATGGCTTTCCATCTTACCACAGGGTAACTCTGGGTGGCTTACAGTATTAAAAGATCAAACTACTTCTTCAGTAGTAAGAGAGACGTGGGGGATTTGTAACTATTAGACTTGCAAGACTGATGTTATCCTTCCTCGGTAGACAATCTAGAAAACATGACAAGATGAGCTAATTTTACTTCTAAGGGCACATTAACAAAATCTTGCACTTCTGAAGGCACAAACCTCCCACTGGGCATCAACTTTTCCTCCTGTCTCCCAAGGTCATTCCTACATGCCATAACAAGATGTAAGTGACTGAGATTGCAAGTACAGTTTCCTTTAGGTAAATTCTTGAGGACTGGGGTCTTTATTAGATGATGATTGCTAGAACGGAAAGCATGCTGTTTCAGGGGTGGGATGCGAATGTTTTTATTACCGGTTATGTGGGCATGGCTAGGTGGGCATTACTAGGTGAGTGTGGCCATGTGATTAGCTGGGCATGGCTTTTTCTTCTTCTTTTTTTTTGCACACATACACACGCTCCATTTTTTTGCCTACTGGGCATCAGGGAAGCCTCCAGGGTGAAGCAGTAAGAGAGTGAGGGGGATCCCGGCACAGCTGATCATTGGAACAGCTGATCATCAGGAGGAAAAAAAATAAATACTGGTTCAGCTGAACTGGTAGCTGGTTTTTTTATGACCAGTTTGGCTGAATGGTAATATTTTTTACTACCTGTTTGCCTGAACCGGGGTGAATTGATAGAGTACTACCACTGTGCTGTTTTGTCTCTTGCAGTCAAATGATTTTGGAAGTAATTATTAGCAGAGATGCACAGCTATAGAGCGATCCTAGTGCTACAAGAAAAAAAAGTGAAACCTTAAATTGAAAAACATCAAGCAAGTCCTAGTACATTTTGAGTGATATTTGTTCTGCCTTAGACAAATATTTGCTTTCAAGTATCCATGTCTGTTTAGTATGAAGTGAACTCTCAAAGTTTGAAGCAGGATTTTGCATGATTTGAAAATTAGAATTTTGAATTTCATGCCACACAAGCTGAGCATGGGCACAGCCTAGCTTTCATGAAAGCAGCCTGTACTTTTTCAGGCTCAGATCATAAAATCATTGCACTGGAAGAGACCTTGGAAGTCACCTAGTCCACCCACCCCCCGCTCAAGGCAGGATACTTTATAGTATTCTGATCAAATGATTATGTATTGTATTTTGAACACTCCGGCAATGGAGCATCCACAACTCCAGGAGGCAAGTTGTTGCACTGGTAGTTGTTCTCACTGTCAGGAAATTTCTCCTTCATGTAATAACAATAGAGATCCTGTAGAGGGTGCACGCAACATACTGCTGTGCCTAATACACATGGGCCTCTTTGCATGATCTCACTCTCTGTTCCAGGCTGGTAAGTCCCAGACTTGTACAATGATCTCATCTGTTAACTTCACCACTATTCTTAAGGATTGGTGAGGGTGTTCACCAATCCTAATGCTGTATTTATGTTGCCTTTTGCTACTTGTAAGGAACCATATAAAAGGAATAAACTCTGCCCAGGCAGTCAGACATCTTGGCACACTGGAAATGACTGGTCTTTGAAATGACTGGTCTTTCCATCACCTTAGTTCCAGGCTGGCTCTCTCTTTTTAATGATTTTCCACCCATTACTTCTTGTCCTGCCCTCAGGTACTTTGGAGAATAAGTCAATCTCCTCTTCTGTATAAATGTATAAACAATTATTTTGTAGACATAACAGGACACCCAGTGGTAGGATTCAATTTTTTTATTATTATTGGTTCTGTAGGCATGGCCTGGTGGGTGCGGCTTGGTGGGCATGGCAGGGGAAGGTTACTGCAAAATCCCCATTCCCTCCCCGCCCCACTAACCTGCTTTCCAGCTCTATTCTCCTGTGCAGGGCAACAAAAGAAGACCTAGCCAATCAGCTGGAACTCGGGAGGCAGAGAATAGAGGGGGGTGGGGCCAGTCAAAGGTGGCATTTTCTGGTTCTCTGAATTGCTCAAAATTTCCATTAGTGGTTCTCCAGAACTGGTCAGAACCTGCTGAATACCCACCTCTGTATAAGTGTGCCACACAAACAAATGCCTCCCACACACTGCTTTTTCAAGAAATCCATTCCTTGAAGTTAATGTGTCTTTTTTTGCAAGTTCAAATGGAAACGGAAAAAACAGCACAATTTCAAATGAATGCTTTGGATGCTGTGGTTCTCAACCTGTGGTCCCTAGGGATCTGTGATGCCATCACAAGGGGTCTGCAAAGAAATGCCATGATTTAAAACTTGAGTTAAATCTTGAGGGTCCATGGCCATGATCCATATCGCAAAAGGTATTTAAGTCCACAATGAAGAAAAGGTTGAGAGCCACTGCTTTCGTGAATTGAAGAAGAGCCCTAGCAACCAGGCAGAGAACTGTTTGATAAAATTTTTAAAGCCCACCCCTGTACAGGATCAAATCTGGGTCAATGACCAGGACCAAAGGTTTAATCCTCTGGATTTATGCTGGAACCCGCCTTGGAGGATGGACTCCAGCACGAGCCTGAAAACTCAGAAGATTAAACCTCTGTTCCCAGTGACCAACCCAGATTAGAACTTCCAACCAATGTCAGGGTCTCAGGTAATACGCCCATAGCAAACAGAACTCTGAGGCAGGTAGATTCCTCACATAATAGTTTTAGTGGACATATCATATTGGCACAGACTAGTGAAAACCGACTCTGAATATTCCCATGGTTTTCACGTAATTAAAAGTTTTTTCCCTTCCCCAAACAATCAGTCACATGGTACAATGGTGCTGTCCGGTCACCTGGCAACTTCACTTCTCTCTCTGACTAGCTGTGGAAATGTCCTTGATTCCCAGGGGAAAGTATTTTGCTGTGGCTACAAACTCCTGCTATCTCTATTCCCCCCTCCCAATCCCTCAGCTCCAGTGTGTCAACACTGAAGCCTCAAAATGGCCATGGTCAGGTGAGCTTCAGAACCACATTTGAATCATACGCAGGTGAAATTGGCAGCGTGGGTCTGATTAGAAATGTGTCTAATATCATCATTATACAATTTTTGGTTTAAAATATGAGATTTTGATGGGCTAGAAATTTCTCCTAAAACAATACTTAGACTAAACATATTTAGTTTTTCAAAATTTGCTTTATTTATTTGTTTTGTATTTTATTTGTTTCAGGTTTGTGTGTCTGTTTGGGTGTGATTGTGGGAGAATTCTAAAATCTGACTTATACAACAGTGGTGGGATTCAAAGATTTTTACCACCAGTTCAGTGGGTGTGGCTTGGTGGGTGTGCTTTGCATGCATGCACACACTTTGCTTGCATGCGTGTGCCAAATGCACAGTTTGTGAAGTGCAGAGGCATTCCAACTCACCTCCTGCAAGCCTGCACTCTCCTGGTCGCTTCAGCAGGTGCCGCGCAGCAATCTGCTGTGCCGCGCAAAGCAGCTTTGCTTCAAAAGCAGTATGGGAGCCCAGGCGGGCAGGTGGGCCCAACAGCAGAATGACGGAGAGAACCGATTCGGTCGCCGCTGCTCATCGGCTCAGCAGAACTGGGCTGAACCAGTAGAATACCACCACTGTTACACAATGAACACCTACGCTGCTCCATTCGTTTTGATCCAGCATCTGCTACTTCATTGACCCTTGTTTGTGCAGACCAGGAATGGACAACCTGTCTGTTTTGTCTTCTATTTTATGTTTATTACCATAAATTAATTGCATTCATTTCTGCATTCATCTTGTTCATTAAAAGCCAGCTCAAAAATTGATGTCTTTTTGTGTACACCATGAAATTCTCTCCTTGTCTCTCCCTCCCACCTTTTGAGCAATATTTTCTAATGTGTGGTGGGTTTTTTTGATATGCAATTTCCCCTAATTTTGACAGTTTTGCAAAACACTTTTTAATAGTGTATGCATCTCTGAGCACAGTTTTGAATCAGGGAATTAGACTGCAAAATTTGAGGAAGTGTGAAAATCAAAGGATAATTGTATTCCAGTATATATACCAACTTGTGCACCATCTAATTTTGCTTCTATCCATAATATAGATCAACCCAGCAAGAGGCCATAAGCAGCATTAAGTAGATCTAGGCTTGATTGTTTAACTCACACTGGGCTTTCCCTTGAGTGAATTCAACAAATTGTTATAAGTCAATGACTACTTGTACTTGCATTGTTTTCCTCTGTAGGTACTGTATGTCTTCTCTTTTGGACTGTATGTCTTCTCTTTTGGACTGTATGTCCTCTCTTTTGGACCACTTATTAACTCTCTAAGCCTTTCTCACCCATCATGTTTCTTCAAGTAGCATTCAGACATTGGCTTGATGATGCATCCCTCAAACTGAGCAAGGGAATGCAAAAAGCTAACTTTACAAAACCTGCTACATTTTATAATTTTATAGCAGCTCAGATGATGGCTCAATGGCTAAGACACTGAGCTTGTCTATCATAAAGGTCAGCAGTTAGGCGGTTCAAATCCCTAGCACTGCATAATGAAGTGAGCTTGTCTCAGCTTCTGCCAACCTAGCAGTTCGAAAGCCTGTAAAAATACAAGTAGAAAAATAGGAATCACTTTGGTGGGAACGTAAAAGTGTTCTGTGTGCCTTTGGTGTTTAGTCATGCTGGCCACATGACCACGGAGACGTCTTTGGACAATGCTGGCTGTTTGGCTTTGTAATGGAGATGAGCACTGACCCCTAGAGCCAGAAATGACTAGCACCTATGTGCAAGGGGAACCTTTACCTAAGATGATTAAAGGCCTGGAGACAAAAACATATGAAGAACGGTTGTAGGAATTGGAAATGGTCAGTCTAGAATAAAGAAGGACAAGGTATGATACGATAGCAGTATTCCAGCATTTGAGGGGTTACCACAAAGAGGAGGGGGTCAACTTATTTTCCAAAGCACTAGAAGGCAGGACAAATAAAAAATGGAGTGAAATGAATGAAGGAAAGAAGCAACCTAGAACTAAGGAGATATTTCCTAACAATGGGAACAATTAATCAGTGGAACAGTTTGTCTTCAGAAGTTGTGGGTGCTTCATCATTGGAGGCTTTTAAGAAGAGACTGGAAAACCACTTGTCTGGAATGGTATAGGACCTCCTGTTTGAGCAGAGAGTAGGCATAGAAGACCTCCATGGTCCCTTCCAATTCTATTATTCTGTTAAATCCTTCATTGATCAAAGACACATATCAAGGGTCTGTGGCTAGCTGCACCTTTCAAAATTTATGGAGACCAATAGATTCATCTATATGTGATATGTGAAGTGGCAATTTACATAGATGTGTTGAATCTGAAAGCCATATTTAGCTGAAGGGCATTTCTCTGCTAGCTGCATTACTTTAAATAATATAATTAAAAATAGGATTATTATTCCTCAAGTATACTTGCCCTCCCTTGAAACAGGATAAGAAGAAAACCTTGAATGAGTTTTCCAAGCTCTTCTCTAAATTTACAATCTTATTACAAATGTTTCCACAACCAGAGCCAACATATTGTTTTCTAGAAGCAATAAGAATAGGACACGGGCATCTATTAAATCTAAAATTTTAATGACATGTGGCAATGCTTCACCATTTAATGAACTTTTCTGCCTGGTTGTTAGGTTGCTAACTTTTGCTGTGCAGCTTGTAAAACATTGGTTGTCTCTTCAAAATTTCTAATGGGTCACATTTACAGGTAATCCTTGGCTTACAACCACTGTTGTTAAGAGAGATAGCTGTCAAGTGAATTTTGTCCCATTTTATGACATTTCTTGCTACAGTTGTTAAGAGAATCACTGGAGTTGCAAAGTTAGGAAGTTAACGGTTGTTAAGTGAATCTGGCTTCCCCATTGTCTTTGATTGGCGGATGGTTGCAAAAGGGGATTCTCCTTCCTTCCAGCAATTTGAATGTCATTTCAACTCAATGAACTTTCAACTCAATGAACTCAGTGAACAATCAACACGTGGAGCAGCTTGCCTTCAGACATTGTGGGAGTTTCATCACTGGAGGCTTTCAAGAAGAGGCTGGACTGCCATCTGTCAGAAATGGTGTAGGGTCTCCTGCTTGAGTGGGGGTGGGTGGGTTGGACTAGATGACCTACAAGGTCCCTTCCAACTCTGTTAATCTATATTTGTATCTAAGGAGAAAATCCACCCGGAATTAAGGAGATGCTTCCTAACAGTGACAATAATTAACCAGTGGAAGGTCTTACCTTCAGAAGTTGTGGGTGCTTTATCACTGGAGGTTTTTAAGAAGAGACAGGACAGTCACTTGTCTGAAATGGTGTAGGGTCTCTTGCCTGAGCAAGGGGCTGGACTAGAAGACCTCCAAGGTCCTTTCCAACTCCATTCTAATAGATTGATTCTTGTTGTAAGTTACAATCATAGTTATTTGCTGACAGGAATGTAATGGATAAATATTTTAGCAGCCAAAAACACAAATGAACAGACCTGAACCCACAATAACTGCATGCCAAGCATATTGGTGGATATGAGTTCACTCTCATAAAATTACAAAGAAGAGTGCAGGAGTTGGCTGAGGAGGTCTATATAACCAGTATTTATAGTTAAAGCAGTTTAGAACAACTCTCTCCTATTTAATTAGCCTTATTCATGAAAGTGAAAGGATACATTAAAAGGAGACTGATCAGAAGAGTTTATGAGGGCTAGAGAATTAGTTTGGCATTGGCAGGGGAGATGGGAAATACTATTTTATAGTGTAAATGGTTATAGAACCTTCTTGGAACTGCTGAAAAGACTGTGTTGTAAAACTGTTTTTAGCAGTTCCAAGAAGTCTATGGAGATTTTCAGTCATCCAAGTCATGGTCCTTTTTTCAAGAGGCAACTGGACTTTATGTTTTTTCTTTGAAAACATTTCCCTTCTCATCCCAGAAGCTTCTTCAGCTCTGGCTGGATGGCAGGGAATGGAAGGATTTATACTTCTTGCAGACAGCTGGTCATTTGCATTCTTTTTTTCATCTTTTTTCAGGGATGAGAAGCAAAACGTCTTCAAAGAAAAACCAGAAAGCCCAGTTGCCTCTTGAAAAAAGCACCTTTGGGACAATCCTAAGAAGTTTGAACTATTCAGGTGACCCTGAGGGTACTGTTCTGATCCAACCCTGTTACCAGCAAGAAAATCTCAAACAAACACAGCAAATCAAACCTTCATAGCTTTAATCTACAAATAAACTTCTTTGTAGATAAAAGATGGCTTGCAGCCAATTAGTCCAACCAGAAAAGCCTTGANTTAATCTACAAATAAACTTCTTTGTAGATAAAAGATGGCTTGCAGCCAATTAGTCCAACCAGAAAAGCCTTGACAGAATTCTTCAGATAAGTTGGAGTCTCTACACACACTGCTGGGTCCTTAGACTGGGTCCTTTTGCAAAGGCAAAAACCTTTTGAAACCAGGCTTATATTCCCTGAAGGGAGGTGCCATTATGTTGCTTACTCCCAAGTCACCTGTGCTGCTCCAGTTGTTCTCTTCTACAAATTATCCTGTGCTCATGTGCACTTGGCACAGGCTCCTCAAGAACCTCCTCATCACTGCTGCCAGCTCCCCAATCCCTGAAAGCAGCAGTCCACCCCCTGATGGTCCTGGCCCCTCATCCGAATCCTTGCTCTCCTCCACCATCCGCACCTGCTGCCGGCTAACCACAACAGGCACAGATAAACCTCCAAGTGGCCTCAATGATTCTCAGAGAGAGTGCTAATGACCACATTACTTCAAGGAATATAAATCCTTCCATCATCCACCATTCAATCAGAGTGGAAGAAGCTTCTTGGATGAGAAGTGAAACATCTTCAAAGAAAGAAAAAGAAAGAAAGCCCAGTTGCTTTTTGAAAAAGCACCTTTGAATTGGATGACTGAGAATCTCCATAGACGCTTACCTTGGAATGTACATTTCACATTTCCTTTTTATGATCTAACAAGATCCAAGGCCTATTGTAACTCAGGCTCCAGTTAGTACAGCAATACAGCCTTAATATAATCAGCTCTTTCTAGCTTTGTTAGCATGCTCTGAAAAGAGAGGGAAAACATTTCTAATGGTTGCATTTGCTGAGTTTCATCAGAACATTCATTTCACATCAGCTTTTTGCTGACTTCTGCTTGAGGCAATGAGCTTATGAATCATTACTGCCTCCATTATATGGGTTTTATAATCATATAACCCTCCCAAACTCTGCCCCCATCATCTCAAGCATCAGATAACAAAACCCTTTGACATATTCTAGCACGGCTCTGAAAACAGTTGGTCTTGCATGTCTTAATTCTAAAGCACAGCAAACATGTGAAAACAGAGACAAAGTTTATTTTCCTTCAAAACAGCAACTCTTGCACACAATATTTTTCAACAGCCTAGAAGGCAGTTTTTTGGAAGTGCTTAATGAATATTGAGCAAATCTTTCTCTCTTTTTTTAATGATGATCATTAACCTATGTTTTGCCTTAGGAAACAAAAAATCAAACTTCCATTATAGTAGTAATTTCAATAATGGAAGAGAGATGGTGCTCTTACTAAATGTGACAGCTTGCAGTGTTCTCTTTGGAAGGAGACAGATAAACAAGAACCAAATTCAGCAATTTTATGTAAAAGAAGCCAAGTTGGATTAGGAAAGATTAAACATCTGAATGCAGCATTATTACTAAAGTAAAACAAACAAAGTTTGATGAAAGCATTGTCTTTTTGTAGCACAGGAAACTGAATGTCAATATTAATAAGGATGAGAATGATGATGATGACATGACTTTAAATGAGACACAAAACTCAATGTTAGATGAAATGCGTAAATTGGTATCTACTGCAGAAAAAGAAAGAGCTGACTTTTATAAAAGAAATAAGAAGCAATTTTATACTGAATTCAATCTTTGAGCCATTTAAACTTAACACTGCATGATATAAAATTCTGGACCTTATAATTTTTCAGAAAGTTCATAGAAAGATAGTTAGAAGATGATAGATACAGAGGTGGGCTGCTGGGGACTCACAGGGATCAGGAGAGCCCCTAGCTAAGACTCTGCAGGGCTCGGAGAGCCCCCAATAACCCCAGAAAGACAAACAGCAAGGGAAAGCTCTTAGCAGGCTTAATTGAATTTCTGGGCATTCAGCCAAGAGAATTTCACACCTGAGAAAAGTGTTGCAAGCTAGACAAACAATCCACTCAACGCTTGCAAGGGAGAGCCATTAAGAAAATCAGATAACATAGCCACTAGCCTATGAGGGGATTAATTCCCAAATAATAAAAATCATGGAATTCACCAGAAACTCTACTAAGACTGCAAGATCCCTCTCACAACAATCACTGCTATTAAGCCTGGTTTCACCCAGTTTTTTATTTAAGTATTACATGCACAAAATAGTAAACAACTTTTTGGTCTATATCTTTTTTTAGATAATTAATTTTTTTAGGGCAAAGACGTGACATCGAGTTGGCCATGCCCACCCAGTCACATGACCATCCAGCCATACCCATCCAGCGACATCCACCCAGCCAGTCATTAGGGCAAAGAGCCCCTTGCTAAAAAAAATTGAAGCCCACCCCTGGATAGATAGATGATAGATAGATAGATAGATAGATAGATAGATAGATAGATAGATAGAAGATAGGTAAATAAATAGATGATAGATAGATAGATCAACAGATAAATAAGATAGATAGCAATATTGTACAAATTTCACACATCCACATGTGCACAGACAAACACACAAACACATACACACACCTTCATCTGTTTTAAAAACTAGTAAAGTAATTTAATTGCATTGGGGATCCTTCTTGCTCATTCAACAAAAACAGCTTAGAATTTTTCTCCAAAGACCTTATCTGGCTGCAATTATGTTCCAAACGCAGGGAGCTTATAGACACCCACTATGCTAATATTAGGATCACTCTTAAAAACTCCTCAATTTTGGGCAATGTGAGGCCCAATTAATCAGACAACCTGAAGTTTCCACTGAAGACCATCTGAAAGCTATAACTGGTCCCAAATACGGTGAGGGGACATGGGAGCCCCCTCTTGCATATGTAGCCCGACTGCTTCTCAAGTTGTGCTGGTTGTCAGTTGGCTTTCAAGTGCAATTCGAGGTAGTGATTATCACCTCGAAAGCTCTTCATGTCATTAGGCCTGGCTATTCCGGTCATATCAACCCATATGGAATGGTTTAACTTTAGCAGGGCAGGTATACTCTGGGTTCTGTCAATTTAACATTGTCATCTTGCAGGGCAGCTACCCTTTTGCAGTTCCTGCCCTCTAGGTGATCTTCAAAAATACCTCCTATTTCCAGCAATAATGTTGACAGTCATTTCTGCCTCCTACCTATTTTTTTTTCCAATCAAGAGTTTCTCCTACAATGAAACAAAATCCTACAATTCCTAGATTATTATTGGAGAGGACTTCCACCCCCCACCCTCATCCTGCATAAATAGAATAGGATAGAAGAGAATAGAACAGAATAGAATAGAATAGAATAGAATTAACAGAATAGAATAGAATATAATTCTTTATTGGCCAAGTGTGATTGGACACACAAGGAATTTGTCTTGGTGCAAATGC